>JAZGTJ010004381.1:0-31122 GCA_036877575.1 Botia almorhae | reverse complement strand
AGGACAGCAATATGGCAAATAAACCAAAGATTCATGTGTTTTTGGGTGCTCCATGTCCCCAAGCCCTTGCTTTAGAGGTCCAGGAGAAGGGCCTTCCTCGCTGGAACACAGTGGACTTCACCTGGAGTCGTGGCAGATTGATTTCAAAGGACAATGTTAAAGAGGTCCAAACCCATGATGAGTGTGGTAAGGTGGTTAACCAGGGCACTGAGGGAAGTGATAGACTGCACTCTGCTGTTGGGTCTGAAGAAGAACCTGTTGCAGAAACCACTGAGGGTGGATATAAATCCCATGGCAAGCAGCATTCAGATCGTCAGTGTTCTCAGTCAAAAGGAAAAGTCATTGAAGAAGATGAGTTATGTCCTGTATCGGTGGCAGAATACCTAGATAGCTGCTTTTCTTGCCCAGAGACTAGATTAAATCCTGAACAGGGCAGAGATGGAGGATCTGGATGTTCAGTGTCTGTGGAGACTGAGTATTTGAGTACATGGACAAAATCTCAAGCCTTGCTTCTTCAGGGAAGAGTGGCCTGGTCTCCTGCATCTGGCTTCCATGCAGACTATTGTTCTCCGCACACACCTCCCAAACAGATACCCTCGGGCTCCTTAAGTTCCCCAGAATTGTACAGTCCTATGACCAGCCCTGAAGAGGGCGGCTTAGGGGGCACCTTGCAAAGCTCTGTGGGGTGTCAGTATGAAAGTCTAAGCCAAAGGCACCAAGAAAGAGGGGTAATTATGGAAATCACACCCCACGGCATCCTCTGTTCTCAGGATGCTAATGTAGGTCAGACTGAAAAACCTGTGAACTATCAGGAAATTGGACTTAACATTCAATCATCACCTGCCCTTGCACAGGCTTCTCCTAGTCCCCCTGATTCTAAAAGGATCAAGTTATCTCAGACTGTAGCTAAAACTAAAGTAGTACAACAGACAACAAGAACTAATGCAGCCCCTCTCTGTGGTCCTACAACCCTGCTTGTTAGATGCAAGACCCATGGTGTACGATACTCTGTCTTGGTTGCTGTGGTGCACCCTTGCCACTTAAAAGAGGTCAAAGTAAAAACTGGAGCTTCAGCTGGAACCAGTGTACCTTTAGCAACGATGATTGTCACAGACCAATCGGATGTGGAGATGAAGGTAGTGCTATGGCGGACAGCAGCTTTCTGGGCATTGACTGTACATCCAGGGGATATTCTGCTCATTACAGGTAAACACACTAAGCCCTATTTTTTAAGTTA
The DNA here is from genome assembly GCA_036877575.1 of Botia almorhae. Taxonomy (NCBI): domain Eukaryota; kingdom Metazoa; phylum Chordata; class Actinopteri; order Cypriniformes; family Botiidae; genus Botia; species Botia almorhae. The sequence continues at coordinate 29,885 of JAZGTJ010004381.1, read as the reverse complement.
TTGGCTGGTGTGCAACATAATATACAATATATACACATATTACATAAAGGAAAACGGTCGGGATGCTTCACTCAGGTTTTGTGTTGTTTTGGCAGATGTGACAGTGCACATAGACAAATGGAAGACTGAAACTGTGCTGCAGTCATCCTTCACTAGTAAACTGCTGAATCTGGGCCAGATCTCAAGGGAGCGTATTCCTCAAGGTAACAGAAAGGTTAAGCCAAAGTCCCTTTAAGACAGGTCAGTCTGCTTGGCAGCCATATTGGGAAAGCTCTGAGGCAGCTTTTTCGAGTCACGCAACTACAGCATCTAACTGCTTAAAAGATGGTGGTCTCCAAATCTAATGGTCAATATTATGTACTACATATTTGAAATCTGGCTAAGATAATTGATAATGAGGCTTAATATTCATACTTTTGTTATATCAACAGTAAATTGTATGAGGATTTGATAAGACTTTTTCCATTTTCTCAAATTTTACTGTGTAACTAACCTTATAGATTGTATCCCTGTTTTTGTAATGTTGATTTTGTTTAGCCCCACAGAATCTAAACTGGCACACTTTGAGAAGGCTGTGTACACACCTGTGTGAGAAGCGCCCCCTGTTGGTGTCTCTGCCTCCCCGCACGGCCCAGGATTTAAATTCTATCCCTTTCGTCCGCCTTGGAGCATTAAAACCTGACACATTAGTTCATGCTCTGCTTAGAGTTAAACACAGTAATTTAATCACAGGTGTGGTACTGCTTTATACTCAATATGTTTTAAATTAAATGGTTTGTGCAGTGTCCCAAAAAGCATTTAGACACATTCAAAATGTATAAAGATAGCAAAAGCATTCTTATTAAGCAGAACATTTCACAAAAGAGGTTTATTCAGTTTAAATGATAAAGCAGTATATAAACTGTGAAGACAAGTTCTCGTTGTTAGACTTTGAAGAGTGTAAAAATATTGTTTTGATAATGTTCATATATTTATAGGTGTAATGTGTAAATGTCCAAATGCTTTTTGGGGACTCTATATCACATAAAATAGGGAAACAAATTGATTCATTTAAATGTGTCTTGCATATCAAATTATATTGTCAAGTATTATAGAAAATATTACTATCAGCTCAAAGGCAACTAGAGAACGTTGTGACAGATTGGTGTTTTGCTTGGTTTCAGCCTGGAGAGATGAAGTAGAGAGCATGTCCAGAGCAGGAGGTGTACTAAGAGCTGTTTTGTCTGTAGAGCAGGGAGATGGCCACCAAGGAGCTGTTGTGCTCTGGGGAGCTGCTCTCTCCTGGCTGCAGCGTATAGAAAGAAGCAAAGGTACTGAAGCACTGAAGTTCATATGTGTTTGTGTAAATGATCTTTATCTTGCATGATCTGTATTACTGATGCACCTTATAGATACTGTGTGGGAGTTCAGGATGCTGCTAGTTAGACAGGATGTGACCTCAGGTTTGCTGGAGCTGCATTCTACTCCGTGGGGCACCTGCCAGCCACTCTTTCCTGATGATAATCGATGCAAAGAGTTTTACAGCACCGCACGTTCGGAAAGGGCCAGTAGCAAAGTTGAGATTGATCTCAACACACTTCTGTTACAGAAATACTCAGGTGAGGACTTTTTGGGGATGCTAACAATCAAGTAGTACACAGTAATTCATGCAATAGCAATGCTTATGTTCTTATTCATGTGCTCATTAGGTGATGTAGAGCTGAGGGTTAAAATCACTGCGTTCCAGTTCCAGAGTAGTCCATCACAGGAGGCATCGATGGTAATAGATTGCAACACACCCTTGGAAAAGATCCTGGATGTAGTCTCTGGTGACATCACGTTTACTGGATGTGGGCAGTGTTCTGCAGAGCTGGAGGCCGATGAGAACTGCATCTACAGACCCTGTTACCCCTGCCTGCCACACACAGGAGTGCGTCGCTACTACAGGTCTCTCTCTCTCTCTCATACACACATACACACAAATGTCCAGAGTAGTTTAAAAGCAGTAAATTCTGTAAAATGTATATACTTGTATTATTTATATTGGACTAGTAAAGTACAACTGATGTTAGCCTGTTACCTACATTACCAGTCAAACGTTTGGAGTGAGTTTATGTTTCTCATGAATAAAAAAAAACGCCTAAATTGGATTTTAATATTTTTAATATTTCGCTAAAAACAATTAAAATATCTTTTTCTAGTTCTATTACTTTATTGTTACTTTTTCCAAATATTCTGGAGATCTGGTCTCAATCCTTGAGGTAGTCCTTGAGGTCCATAGACCGGCAGAGTTTAGCCCCAACCCACTAACTGTTTCAGGTGTGCTCACCTAAGGTCTCTTCTCAACTGTTGTTTCTGTGTATCACATGACTTTGTGAATCATACATCTTTTTAGGCCAGTTATTTTAACTGTAAGAGATGGAGATAATCAAATCTGTGTGCAAGTTCCTCCTGCTCTTGTGCAGAAGATCCTTTTAAACACTCCCCCAGACAAGCTGAATAAGATTATAGGTAAGAATCATCCCCTACATTTCTTTGTATTTGTTTTAGTTTTATATTGACTTAATTATTGATTTAAGATTAATTTAAGTGTTGTATTTTATTCTGTTTTGTTTCTCCCAAGCGCCTGCATCAGAGGTGAGGTTCATGCAGTTAGTAGCCAATGGGATCAGTTCCATGTTGACCACCACGAAGAACACATTTCTTCTGACTGTCCAATGCCAATTCCAGTGCGATGAGAACAGCATGCCTATCATTCAGGACTTTTTGTTATTAGACATCAGCCCTTCTGAGACATGAAGATATCCATCTATCTTTCAGATGATGCTATGCATCGTTCTGGTCCATGGTTAATTAGGCGGTACAATCCTCTGAAGTACAGCCTCTTACCAGGAAAAATGATGCCTTTTTAAACCCACATCACATTTTAAGACTGTTAGTTTTAAGTTTGATAAATACAATGTAATGCTCAGGTGTAAAATTATGTGTGGTGTGATTTGCAATGCAATAAATGTGCTTATAACTTTGTATTAAAAAAAAATCCAATACTTGGACACGGGAATGGGCTCTTATATTTTTTTATGCATAGATACATTGATAAATAGTGCATTATTATTAGTTTAATAATAATTAATTATTAATAAGCTCATACAAATCTTGTTCCACCTGCGCACCAATGAAATCAATTTTAGCGGACCACGTGACGGTGAAATTCCCCCATGAGTCAGGGGCTTTCCAGCACCCGAGGTTTTGATTCGTGGACGCGTACAGTCTCATGGAGCAACTTAGAGACTAAATACTGAATGAGAAAAGAAACATTTTATTTTTGATGGATGGGGCCTGTTTGTTTATATTCTAGCCTTTTGCTAAAATATTTAGCAGTCGCTGACGATTAAAACCAGACGAGATTTAGCAAACGTCACGGATCACAAAGGTAAATTTTGTAATGTAGTCACGTGTGGTATTACGTAGATTTATTGTTATTGAATATTGTTATTGTTGTTAAATATTCGTTTAACAAGGCATGTAAGTCTTTAGATAGTGGATGCCTGCAGTTCTATTTTGACAATGACAGATGCTTAGTAGTGCATATGAAATTCTAGGTTCAGTATGTAGAAAACATTACATTACAGAGATGCGTAGTTGTCCTTCTGTTTGTGTAAATGCAAATCAAAAACGAACGTGAGCAATGTTCCAACGGTCAGTTATTGATGCTATATATGCAAAGTTCTCCCGTGTGTTATGTGCTGTGCGTGTCTGGGGGAAATTCCCGTCAAATGTTAGATGTACTTTTTGGGGCCAAGTTGAATATGCACAACAGGGGAATCACATCCCAGTTAAACGTTATGTAAGTACTTATTATTTCCATTTATTTCAGACTGAGAGCATAGAATCGGTTCGAATGATCCTGCAGCAACACACAGAATGGCTGGAGCGCTAAGGTACGTTTTTGTTTACTTCTGGTGACTGTCTCTCAAAATCTACTGAGCTGCCTAGACAGCATTTTTTTTAGCGAGTGCTGTGTTTTGATGCCCAAAATACTGTTTTGCTCACATTTCAAGGGGTTCCGAGACTATGTCTTCTTTTTATAAATGGAAATAGCCTCCAAAAAGGTTTGGAGTTGGCTGCATGGTAACATGCAGGCTTAAGTTAAGCTGGTCTTGTTTCAACATGTGATACATCCTTTTTCTCTGATAGATTATTGTGCATTTCACTGAAGCTTGCATTAAAGGGTTTAGATGTGTTTTGCAAACAGTCTGCAATTCAGAGTGCAACCAGCCAGATTGCCTTACAGATACCATTAGATTATAACAGGTGCATTGTAGCTATCCATGAATAATTACATGGTTCTTTACCTTTTAACACAGTCATATGATAAGTTACAATAAAAGTCAAATGATTTATTGTCAAGGTGGTTTTGAAAGGAGTTTTTATGCTGCTGGTCTTGAGTGACATAGTCTTCAGTTAACATATATAATGTAAAACTGACTCAGGCTTTTAAAACCAGTTTAGCAGTGTCTTTCTCTTTATATTAATAAATTAATATTCTGGTCCGTATCTGATGTTTTTTGGGGGGTTGTTTGCCAGAAGCTGTTACCATTTCACAGAAGAAGGACAGGAAATGGTTGTCATCCAGAGGAGTTTCAAATGATGTCAAGATTTACGGTTTTACTCAGCGTGTCACCAAAGTGCCCAGACAGCTCAGAAGAAAATTCACAGTTTACTGTGTCTTCTGTCCCAAGAGAGTGAGAAAGTTGGGTACTTTAGGACCATCTTTAAAACAGCTCATCCTGAGCTTTGAGCTGCTTCCTTATTCCCTTCAGTGGAAGTTTAAGACACTTGTTCAATCTTGTCACACAGTACAGCCTTGGGCAACCCATCAAAACCATCCTGGAAATAATTAAATAATGCATATTTCCCGTCTGATACAGTTTAATATATTAGTAAACTAGTGTGTGTAAATGTTTCATTCAGAGATTTTCAACAGAATTTCAGAAACAGAAATGTTTGTGGGTTTAAAGATTTGAGCCAAAAGATGGTGATGGTGATTTCCCATTGTAGGGTTGTTCTCATGGCACATATTGACAAAACCATGAAGATATCTGACTAATTCAATTTCCGTTAATTCAAACAGAGATACATTCATTTTAGTGAATTACACCTGGTGAATTTTTGAATAGTCACACATTCTATTTTGAAACAATGACAAAGAAAGGGTTCAAAATAGGAAGTTTATTTCAAAAGTACCCGCATGGTAAAATAAAGGGAATTCAAAGGCAAAATGCCTTTTGGAAAGTTGAGGAAATTCAAAAATTAAGACTTCATGTCATGCTGGGAAAATGATGGTATCTGCATTTCTCTGGATTTGACCTAAGTGGCAGCACTGAGCCGGTATTCTGGGGGCTTTCCTCTTTTCTTCACTGACTTCCTGGAAGTATCGCAAACCGTGTGAGCAAAAGACAGAAGGAGTGAGGTTAAAAAAATCTGATGTTCTGATGCTGAAAATGAAACAGCTTTTGTGTTAAGTCCGTCATGTAAAACCGAGAGACTCGTTCTCTGCCTCTGCATATTGTTGTTAGTCAGGTGGGTTAGAATCTACACATTCTGTGGCTAGGTCACTGTACTACTGTGGGGAAAAACGGGGGGAATTAATTGTATATGTAGGGGTTTGTAGCACAGTTGAGCCTGTCAGTGTTTTGATTCAGCATGGTGAATATATTAGTGCTCAGTAACATATGGGTCATTTAAGAGTGTGCCTTTGAGTGAGACAGTCTCAATTAAAGTATTCTCCTTTATTATAGGATGGACGAGTCACAGTATCCAATGAAGTTTGACAATGAGGTGAGTGGCATGATCTCAGTATTGCTGTTTACTGCTAGATTTATGAAGTCTTTAAGATTTAGAGTGCTGATCTATAGCCAATTTTTTTCAACCACAATGAAATGTATGCTTAAGATTTCCCCATAAACACACAGAGACAGACACACATATTTTCATTAGGTGACATTTAACAATAAGTTTTAATTCTCTAACATTATTTAGACAATCAATATAAGGCAATCGTTGTATTAGGTATTGTTTACAAACAATGAACAGCAATTTTTACAGCATTTTTATGCAAATATAAAAATTGAATAGTATATTTAGAAAATAATATTTTTTAAGCTAATGTGTAAGTATTGTTCATTTTTATTTGTTGTTTTTAACTATTTTAACTATTGCATCTACTAATGTAACTTTATTGTAAAGTGTCAGTGTTTAGTATGACCAAACTTATTGTTGGCATATGGTGTCTTCAGCATCTACAGTTTATGATAAACCTTCAATATCCACAAACACCTTTGGAGGTTAAGCCTGAACCCTATGTGCCAGAGACAGGTAGATTAACAATGTGTTATTTGTTTTACAATGGTTTGTTTTTTGTATATTTAAGTAACATTGTAATAATGTTGTAATTTGCTTCATGTGCTCTTTATTTCAGTTCATGGACCTTACCTGCAGACAATTGAGGAACCAAAACAGGTATGTACATAACGCTTTCATAACAGATTTAAAAATATATATAAATATTTACATGTTGGTTAGGGGCCATGATTTATTGTGTTAATTTCTATCACTTAATAAAGCACACTTAATGAACATGTCAAAGTTTATATTAACTGATATTAATTAATGTTCATCAGTTCAAACATTAAAACACATGGTACTGTATAGTGATGTGTTGCATTAGTTTTTTTAGACAACTGCAGATATTTCCAGGAACAGAATGAAGTGGAATTCCCCAAAGTCACACAATTTATCATACAGTTAACGTTACGTCTATAAACAATGTGATATGTGTTACAGAGAGGATTTCGATTCCGTTATGAATGTGAGGGCCCATCCCATGGAGGTTTGCCAGGGGCCTCCAGTGAAAAGAACAGAAGAACATATCCCACAGTCAAGGTAACATGATCTACACTGTTCAGTGACTATAATTTATCGGTTAATGTATCACAATTGTTAAATAAATAGCCTGGTACATTTAGGTGTGCAATTATGTGGGCCATGCTCGCGTGGAGGTTCAGCTGGTGACTCACACGGACCCCCCTCGCGTCCATGCGCACAGCCTCGTGGGTCGTCAGTGTACCGAAAGCGGGACGTGCACTGTTGATGTGGGGCCCAATGATCTCACAGCTCAGTGAGTGAAAAACCCTTCACCCAGTTACTGTTCATCATACTCATATGATCTGTTATTGTGGTTGAAATGAATTGTGTGAGACATATAGAGCATGTATCACATGTGATGAGTGTTGTTTATGTATATCTGGGCATTGATTATTCAGACTGGCTTTTTCTTTGTGTAGATTCAGTAATTTGGGCGTCCTGCATGTCACTAAAAGAGGGGTGGTGGAAGTGTTAACAAAAAGGTTGAGAGAGGAACGGAGGAGGTTAAAGGAGCCTGGTTATGCATTCAGTGGTAAGACAGTGGTTTAATGATTAAACTGGCTGAATTCAGTGTACCGCTTACATACACGTTTTAAATGCTGTTTTCTGACACTGTCTTACTCTTACTGTCTCGATCAATCACACAGATGGAGAGGAACGGGCTATTTTGCAAGAAGCCAAAGAATTGGGTAAAAACATGGACCTGAACATTGTACGATTGAAGTTCACTGCTTACCTTCAGGACAGCAATGGGGGTTTCACCAGAGCCCTGAGGTCTGTGGTGTCCAACCCCATCTATGACAGTAGTAAGTTCTCCCACACAGCATACAGTTATAAAGAATGAACTCATTTAATTTAACATTTTCAGATGAGTTAAAAAGTATACTACTGATATTAGTTACTGAGAGGGGACAAGACAGTCAAATCTGGTTACCAAAAGAAACAAGTTATGTGGGCAACAAAAAAAACTTACTTGTTCAGGCATTCTGATGAATAAAAAATAGTGTAGAAATTACTGTTATACATAGTTTAATACACTGGAAATTAATTACTTTAAATAGTTTTCTTGATTTGCTCTTTAAATATCAATATTTCCCAATGTTTCCCAGGGAGCACATGCACTGACAAATTGTATAACTTAAATGTATGCCAAATGCATAAATGTAAATGTAAATATTTAAAATATCAATGTAGGATTGTCAATTTTTTTTCTTTTTACTTAAGTACTGTATTACACAATAGTACTAATATTGCATAAAAGTACTAACTAATGTTGAAACTCATTTAACTCAACTCTGATTTTTAACCAGAATCACCAAATGCCTCCAATCTGAAGATTTCTCGCATGGATAAAACATCTGGATCGGTGCTTGGAGGAGAAGAAATCTTTCTGCTCTGTGATAAAGTTCTAAAAGGTAATTCTCATTTTCTCTCTTTGTGATGGATCGGCAGTTCTACACGAACTTTTGTTTAGGTCAAATAACATTCATACTTCTTCATCTCCAGATGATATTGATATCCGTTTCTATGAGGAGGAAGAAGATGGAGGATGGGAGGCGTTTGGAGACTTCTCCCCCACTGATGTTCACAAACAGGTGCGTTAGAAATTACCACTTGGCTGGTTGTTGAAAAATTGCTTTCAGTTTCTTACAGCATCGCTTACATTTTGCCATTGGATGAAGTGTGTCTATATTTCTGATCCCGTCAGTATGCAATCGTGTTTAAGACGCCGCCGTACCACTGTACAGACATCACACGGGCAGTCACAGTGTTCCTGCAGCTTAAGAGGAAGAAGGGCGGCGACTGCAGTGAACCCAAACAGTTCACGTACATTCCACAAAATCAAGGTTAGTGGTCTTGTGCATTCCAAACCAACACATTATATTCGTGATCCTACTTTAGATGGTAAGGTTTTGGTGTTCATGCTGTGTTTTGTGTGATTTAAATGTTATCCTGTGAGAAACAAAGGTTTATCACCTTTTCCTGCCCACTGTTCATTTTTAACTCCCTGTTTCTCATGTATGTTGAACAAAGACGAGGTTGAGAGGAAGAGGATGAAGGCCCTTCCTCAGCCCTATGATCATTGGAGAGGAGGACCTCAAGGAGGAGTGGGGGGCTTTGGAGGTCCTGGAGCTGGAACGGGAGGAGGAGGGGGTGGAATGGGAGGAGGTGAGGAGTTTTTACATTTCTACATTCAGAGTATGCAAGTGAATTAATCTTAAATTCAGATCAGCCAGACAGGCGCTCTTGTTTATCAGGAGGAGTATTCAAATATTAAACTTTTTTGGTAATTTTGCTCCCTAGGTTTTCAGTATAACCATGCAATGGACAGTGCAGGGTTTTATGGCAGCTGTGATGGATTTGGGGGAGGAGCACAGATGTCAAGCTCCGCCCCTCAGACAGATGAATCTCAGAAACAGCCAACAGACAAACCAGCTCAGCCTTGCTCTCCAATGCAACAACATCTCATTCGGATTGGTAAGCCTATAAAACATGAACTGGTACCTAAGGTCATAACTTTGATCTATAAACTACATAAACATTCATTTATTCAACTCTCAACTGCCAACACATGCCAGACTAAGACATAGAAGGAATTTACAACACATTTAAGTTTAGTATGCCTATGCACTCATCTGTACTTCCTTCCTGTGCTGTTTCTTGCCACAGCTTTGCAAAATCATGCCACTATGAAAGCGAAGTGCACTGCCCGTGCTTTATTACAGTACTGCAGCACCGGAGATGTACGGTCTCTGCTGAATCTGCAGAAACATCTGTGTGGAGTGAAGGATGAGAACGGAGACACGTAAGGGCCTTTTCTCTGTATGAATTAAAGCACTGCCCAATGTCTCCAGTCAACCACACAAGATCGTTTACTTGATTTAGTGTGTGCAACCTTTAAAACCTTCCTTACTGAAATGTAATTAAGCAATTATGAGACCCTACGTTCATAAAGAACTTTGTTCATAAAGTTATTGGGATAAAAGCATTTGTTAAATTAATAACTGTGTGACATAAATGCAGTTGACTTCAATTGAATCTGTAATGTTTTTGGTTTCCCATAGGCCTTTGCACTTGGCCATCATCCACCAGCAACCTGTAGTTGTGCAACAGCTTATTCAGGTCATGATCAACACTCCACAACAGAAGTTTATCAACAAATACAACAACCTCAGCCAGGTAACTTAGCATCTGTCTGAGTTAGAAAAAATAATGCTTAACCTCTCTTAACCTACTTAACCTATTCTTAACCTCTCAGTTAAAAGTTTCTTTAGTTGTTATAAATGTCATCTTTCTGTCCCTCCTCAGACACCGTTGCATTTGGCTGTGATCACAAAGCAGCCCAAGTTAGTGGAGATGTTGGTGAGAATAGGGGCAGACCCCAGTCTTCTGGACCAAGATGGTCGTACGGCACTTCACCTGGCCGCCCACAATGGAGATGATGCTATACTACGACTGCTGCTGGGAAAACTGGGAGAGCGCTATGCCCACTTAGTAAACTGTGCTGACTTCTCAGGTGAGATAGATGCTCAATCAAGTTCACACACACACACACACTGTATTTTTTGTTCATTTTTTGTAAATTAGTCAAAATTAGATACATCAAAACTTACTTGATGAAGGATATAATTGAAGGTCTAAATTAATCTTTACTCAATTAATAATTTAAGGTCTAATAAACTTGGTTCTAATTAAGAGTTAGAAACCATGTAACCATGTAACAAAAGCAGTACAACAAACAGGCAACAACACATCCAGTATTAAATAAGAATCAGGCATCTGGCAACATTATATAGCACATCTGGTTTATACTATTCAGAAATCTTTATTTAAATGGTTCTAGAGTTTTTAAATCACGGCAGGTGAAATATTACATGGAGGCAATAATGTACTGAGATCTTCCTCTCCTCTCTTCTTCCTCAGGTCAGTATCCGGTTCATCTTGCAGTTAGGAAAGATGGAGAGCACTGTCTTAGATTGCTGGTGGACGCTGGAGCAAATATCAACATGCCCGAGCAGAAGAGCGGCTATACAGCACTACACCTGGCCGTGCAGGGCAGCCTCTTAAAAGTGGCCTGTAATCTCATTACTGAGGTAAATGATCTGCTGTTAACAGTTCTACAGCCACCACACGCAGGTTATCATGATTTTATGTCTTGTTGTGTTCTGTTACAGCTAAAGGCAGATGTGAACGCACGTACCTATGGAGGCAATAGTCCTCTTCACCTCGCTGCCAGTCAAGGTTCCCCTCCTCTCTGCTTCATGCTGATTGCCGCAGGTAACAATAACATCTTGTCTTATAAGCCAAATTTAATATGGCAGCCCAGAGAAAGCACAGAGATAATCACTAAATGTACCCTAACCCTAAATGATTTCTGAGAAACGCATTTGATATTAGAAATAGAGACCCAAGAAAACACACTCCACTGCTTTACCTTCAAAATAACAACCACACCGCGCAACACAGGAAGTGAGTAACAGCTGACGCACATGCTCGTATTGCTGATTGGCTATGAGAGTGTTATGGTGATTGGTCTGTTTCACTATGTTTATTCTACTATTTACACTCCCGGGACTGTTCAAAAGCATTTTTTTCAAAAGCAACAGAACAGACATCAAATGTTCTCAAATTGTTTATTTTGATGTTGATTTCATTTTTCAACAGCGTCTCTCTGAAATTGCATACTGCACCACACCTACTTTTTGTTCACACTGCACATAAATCTAGTTTGATTTTCTGACAGTGTAGTCAATATAGCTATTTGGTTGCCATAGTAACATCTTAAACTTCAACACAATTCCAAGACACATAAGAGAGTAGTGAAAAGTCTGAAATTCAGAGAGAGTTAATCTCCCATCTGTTTTTTAGGTGCCGATAAACGCCTGGAGAATGATGAGCCTCTTTTCCTAAGCTCGTCTTCCTCGGATGAGGATGAAGAGGGTGATACAAATAATGCCGCCCGGCATCCTCAAGCTGAGGTGGTTCAGCAAGTTCAGTGCATGTCAATATCATCCGAGAGAGTTGTTTTCAACCCACGCAAGAGACCTGCAGCTGGCCACACACCATTTGACCTGGCCAAATGCCAAAAGGTTCGATACTTCACACAGTTTTTGTGTTTGTCATAATGGAGTGTGGGGGGTGTATGAACAAATAAATATACGGAATAGATTTAACCTTTCAAAACGTCATTTGTCTTCAACAGGTTAGAGATTTGTTAGATGGTAAAAAAGGGCCCAAACCCAATCCTCTCGCCCCCAAAAGGGGCAAATTAAGCCCAGAGGAAGGTAGATGCTTATCATGTGTTTGCATGAATTCATACATCTAGCCTATGTACAATTTGGGCTCAGACTGAATTGTGTTCCTTGTCTTGCAGTAAGTCAGGGTTTGGACAGTGAGCTGCTCACAAAACTGTCTGATATACTCAGTCAAGACCAAGTACCCTGGAAAAAACTGGCAGAAAAACTGGGCATGTGCACACTGACTCACCTGTACCAGGACAGTGCCTCACCCTGCCAGAAGCTGCTCGAGAACTACCAGGTAAGAGTCTGTGCTCTATTGCCCACTCTGATTGGGCAACCGATTTTATATCTGTTTATGGTCTTTATATAATATCTACATATAAGATATATATATAATATTTATTGTATTTATATAATTATAATATATCCCCAATTATGCAGTATACACTATACACTGCACTGCTTAGTATTCAATTAATAGTCATTCTTATTAGAAGCCAGTATTAGTGTTAGTATTAGTAAAAGATCTGTTTCAGCTAAAAAATTTATAGAATGTATATGTTTACTGTATAACAGCATCAGACAGATGGTTTGTTAAGTGTGTTTATGTATGTGCTCAGCTGAGCGGTGGTTCTGTGGATGGCCTGGTGGAGGCACTGCAGTCTCTTGGTGTGACTGAAGGAGTGAGACTGCTGAGAGACAGCCAACCCAAAGAGGACAAACAGAGCACAGGTGTGTAGCAGAGCACTCATCACCTCGGACAGCACAAGACATTCTGTACCGTGTGTGTGTGTGTGTGTGGAGGGGGGTTACTTAATCATATATTGGGGACAAATATGTACCTGACCTGATCTGAGCTAAATCACCTTTTGAGGACATCCTCATTTGTAAAAACACTGTAAAAATATATTTTTTAACTGTAAAAATGTAAAAAGTCCCCATTTAGATAGATAAGTAAACGTGATAAGTAAACTGTGTGTGTGTGTGTACATTTCAAATAAATGTCTATCAATCTATCATCTTTCCTCCAGATTGTACACAGGACAGCGGGTTTGGTAGTCAGTCCATCGGAGAGGGTATAGTGAAACCTGCGGTGGCCAATCACTGATTCCCTGGATCTATTCATTGAGAATAACATGGCACTTTATTTAGCAGCCTCTGCTCAGACTGTTTCTGTTGCGAACTGGTGGACTCCTCATCATCTCAACAATAGACGTTTTCAAAATAGAAGGATACAAAAGGACTGTTCGGAGGTCAAAACCTCCCACTGGTATTGCATAACCAAACATGACAGAAGCTGTCAGTTGCTTTGAGACACATGGGGTCTGCAGGGTTTGGAGTGAAACTGTAGTTTTAGCAGTTACTTCAGTGCTCGTGACATCAGAGTAACTGAGGAGAAATGCAGCTTTTGGAATATATTTGTGGAATGTTTAAATAAGACTCGTTTTGATATGCAACCTTTAAGAAAATGCAAAAAAAGTGGTTGCAGCTCTCAATTTGATGTATTGGAAATAAAATCAATCTAGTATATTTTCCTCTCTGATCTCTGTAAAGATCAATTTATTTGTATATTTATGTGTACTTTTGGTTGCAGTTATATGCTTGTGAAGTGTATGTACGTTTGTGCATTTGTGTTTTAATAAAGATATTGTTTTAATAAGTTTGTGTGTTAAATAGTAGTGAGAAACAACAGATGCACACACAAACACACGGACGGATGGATAGATAAAATATCTTTTCAAAACCAATTTATTTTGCCTACGCCTCCAAAACATACAAACATTATAGCATTGTTTCATACTAAGCATAATATTCACATTATGTACAGCTAAAACGGTTAACACAACAAACAAAAACTATAGAAATACATTGCAAGTACAGCAAAATCTTTTAGTGAAACCAAACTACACTGAGTGGTTAAGTGTTCCCTATAAAAACCTGTACAGGTATATAAACCTTAAAGTCGATATGCTTTAGTCATAAAGAAATACTCAACACAGATAATAAATGTTCAAAATATATAAATAACTCTGTCATTAAATACACCTCTTATTTATAGTGCAGTGGAGCGTAACACTTGACATGCCATTGATGAAATTTGGGCCCCATTTAATTAGTTGTATTTAATTGTTAAAATCTTATTTCTTAAACATTGAGTTTTCTTGTTTGGTTACTGTCTGAATTTGATATACATTGGCAGTGCTAACAGTCAGTTTAGATCTTCATGACCTGAATTTGCATTGATGTGTTTTACAAGATTTACAATTTCCTGGATCCTTCATGTTTAATGAGAATATGATAAGCAGCATAAAGGCTGACCTTCAGTTTTCTATGAAACACTCCACATTATAACATTCTGTGACCACCAAAATTATTTCTGACCGAATGACACTCCCATTAACGGGTCTCTTAATGTAAATGAGGTATTAAATGAAACAAACCAGCATTTTAGCGCTCCCTCAGGTTTGAAATGACTGCCTGAGATTTTAATGGCTTGGCCATGTTCCAAATGTTTGGACACAGATTCTGCATCACGTCACTCTTAAGCTCGATACCTATTTTACATTCACAATGTTCACACTTTACACCAAAAAATACAATGGGATTCATTTTTGTGTTCTTAAATATCGCACAGCAATTAATTTGTCCACTGAGAGGATGGACATAGTTCTTGTTGAAATTATGACGTGGTATAAACAAAATAATAACGCATTCATATTCGTAGTAATTGTACCAAGCGACAAACTGATTGTCTTCAAACATCTTGCATGCTTTGAGACGTGCTTTAAGAACATAAAGAAAAGGATTCCACAAAAGGATTATACAGGCTGAATTCCCAAACTTCCTGCGAGCTTTTGAAGCTGCTTGGCTTTAGATAATGAAATGACAGTCTTAAAAGCAAACTCTATGATGCTTCATATATATATTTATATGTATAAGGTGAACAATACGTGTTTACATGATAAAGAGGTTCCCTTCTCATTTGGTTATCTCCCCCACAAACAGAAATGAATGCCCGATGTTTGCCCGAGGTTCCACCCGATGTCTAACAAGCAAAATACACAGAGATCAACTCAACCGACAGTATGAAAACTGTATATGAGGCTGGTGCTTCTGCTTACATGGCCACTGACCAGATCAGCGTGCTTTACCGATCATGTAGGGGAAAGCTAGTCATCGTGGTCACTTCTTCAAGATTCTAGCAACCCCAACCACTGCAATTCATGACGACTTGAGATAAGCCATCAATTACTCCAGGCATCCTGGTAACACTCTTAATGCAGCCCCTGAATTGAGATCAATAATACCTGATGGGACACAGCCCCCCTTGTGCACAGGTCCTCACTGTTTGACAGCCTGTCTGTTGCTCTGTCTCTGACTGTCCGAGCGCTTGGTCCTCTTGCTGCTGCTACTCCTGCTGGACTCTTTGGTGCTGCTGGCATGGCTGTTGTCCTGGGGTAATGTGGGGCTGGAGTGGGTCCTCTGCAGACCACTGTCTTCAAACAAGCGGGACTCAAACGCAGCCAAGTCTGATTCTCCTGTTCGGATTTTTGCTCTCAGCAGCATCACGTATGTTCCATAGCGCGTTTTCTACAATACACATTACGGGGCATAAATGGCTATTTTGTTTTTACAGTAAGGTTCCACTCATTCATTAGTTTATGCATTAGGTAAAGTGAACTAGGAATTAATAATATACTAACATTAATCTATTAATCTTTGTTAAAGTTAGTTAACATAAACATAATTGTTCATTTTAAATCATTGTGCATTAACTGATACAACGTTTAATTTTACAAATTTATTAGAAAGGTTGAAATAACATGAAAGTTCCTAATCTACGATTAAAAAATGCAAAACAGCAATATTGTTAAGTGTTAGTTTATGTTTTGTTTTAAAATGAAAACGAGTTTTAAAATAAATGTTTGTTTTTACCTCAAAGTCCAGAAATTCTTCCCTTTGCTTGAGCTCCTCCTGGTCCCTGCTTTTGGTCTTGCGGTCTTGAGGTGTGGAGCGCATTTCCTGCAGCTCGGTGGAAGCAGCTCGAAAACGCGTCTCATGAGACTTCAGCTGTTCCTCCTGACAGTACAAACAGCACAACAACCAAAACACTCACACTAATGGCAAGCAAGGAAGCTACTGCAAAAAGCAAGATATGTCTCCATATTTATTTTGGGCGTATACATTTTATTTTTAAATTAAAGCACCGTTTTTTTGTTACAATTTACTATATTAACCCAAATGCTGAAACTGTTTTACAATTATGCTTTTGTATTATTTACTTGTAATGTTGCCAAGTAAGCATATTGCTAATTGAGAAAATATGATAGTTCTTGGAAGATTACATATAAATTTGATCCAAAAACCGTCAGCAATGGTGTTAGTAGGCAGTGACTTCGGCATGCTGGAGGATACCAAATGTGTTGCTATAATACATTACAGAGTGTGCGCTGCTGATGTGTGTAGTTTTTTCTCACAGTTAATAAAAAAACATTATTTTATTGCTGTAAACAACTGCTGCAATTTTGCTGCAGTGGGTCTCTGTATAATAAACTTGAATGGAAGAGACAAAGAGATTTGCTGGCTACCTGTGAAAGCTTTGTGCTTGAGCCTGGCAGAAGAGGCCGGCTAAACTTTTTCTGTGAGCCAATGGCTGCTGGAAAAGGCGGAGCGGAGAACATGGCTGCCACTGCATTAATACGGGTGATCCAGGACTGCATTTGCTCTGCGTTGCTGAGGGTTAAAAGGCAGAAAAAACATTAAAACTCAAAATCAGAAAAGTAAAATAATTTTTCTCTGCTTAAAGACTTTTTTTTTTCTTTTGCCTAATACAACTGACACAGCTTGAAAACTGAGAAAATATCAGGCAGCCGTTAGTAGAAAAGATGCAGTAAAACAGATTGAGCAGTGTGGAGACAGAGAGAGAAAGAGAAAGGGAGAGAGACATACAGAGAGAGTTCCAGTATGTCTATCTGGGACAGATAAAATAGCTGAGAAGGATCAGCCCTCTTGGGAGAAGCATGTCGAGTCATTCATCTCAGATGAGAACATTTTGACAAGGCTGTTACCAGTCCTGCATGTAATCAACAATCTACCATTTCACTGGGTGCACTGAGGTGATTGTGAGTGTGTGTGTGTGTGTGTGTGTGTGTGTGGGAGAGAGAGATTTTGTATTTTTGTCAATAAGGGAAAAAATGGATGTGCTGATGAAGTACATGTAAGGTGCAAATACCGAAACAGAAACCTGTGGCTCATGAATCAGAAGAAAACAAGGAAGAAATTATATTTTGCATAAGGAAAATGAAGCCCAAGAAGAGCAGTAAGAATTTGAATCATAGCATAGGTGAGGTAATGAAACTCACGGGGCTTGAAGGAGAAAGACTCTCCAGTCTGCAGTGCGAAGGTAAAACACATTGGGCCTCTTGCTGTAGTCTGCAGCCCGCATGGCTAATGAATGATGGATGGACACTGCGTTCTTCAGGTCCTCATCAGACAGCTGCTTATCTGGACGATATTCATCCTAAAGACCGCACACAGAGAAATGACAAATGACAAATCTTCGAATAATGGATCTTCTGTAATCGCAAGAAAGTTTGTCAACCAATGAATTGTATGAAGCTGTACCTTTTGCAGGTAGAGGATCAGTCCTTTTAGAATGGCATAGAATGTCTTCCAGCCCCTTTTACCTCTTGGTGCTGAAAATAAACATATGCAACTTAACTTAAAATAGTTAATACTAATACTAATACATTCTCTACAAATGAAATAAAACAAAAAAGATCTACAGTCTGATTGCATCAGTCTAATGAGGTTCCATAAAGAACATTTTATGCTCTACATCACACGTTGGCGTTTTGAAGAACCCAAAACCATACAATGAAAAGAACCTTGAATGCAGTACCAAGAACTTTATGACCATTTCAGAAACCCTATGGAGCCAAAAATGATGAACGTTAAAGAACCTTTATGTTCGTAAGTGAACAAGGTGGCTGTAATTTTAGGACAGGCAAGAATTCCTCTCTCATTTCTAAGCTACAATCATTTATTAAAAGGCTGTATTAAATAGTAATGCCCAAGGACATGGTGTCTGCAGCAGGGAATAATAGGCTGTATTTCAGAGACGACATACTTTTCTTGCCATCGGGGTCGGCGTGAACTTTGCGCACAAGAAAGCCGTTCTTGTAGACCTGAGCGCTGGACTGCTGCCCCACACTGACGAGAGGGTTTCCCCCACCGCTGATGCGCTTCATGGTGTGAGATGTGGAGTCTTTCCTGCCGTCCAGCTCGGAGAAAGACTTCCGCAGTTCCTCTTCATCACTGTACATCGAATAATAGCATTTTTCCCACAGTTGTTTACATGATCACATGCAGAAGGTACATTAGACACGTGAGTATACAGGGTGGGCCATTTATATGGATACACCTTAATAAAATGGGAATGGTGAACACATTGAACACATTTTAAAAGTGGTCTGAAACTTGTAAATAACTCATGAAAGAATAAAGTTACGTTAAAACCAAGAACACCATTGTTTTTCTTGTGAAATTCCCAATAAGTTTGATGTGTCACATGACCCTCTTCCTATTGAAAAAACAAAGTTGGATCCAAGATGACCGACTTCAAAATGGCCACCATGGTCACCACCCATCTTGAGAAGTTTGCCCCCTCACATATACTAATGTGCCACAAACAGGACGTTAATATCACCAACCATTCCCATTTTATTAAGGTGTATCCATATAAATGGCCCACCCTGTATATAATATCTGTTTCTCCAGGTCACTGACAAGTAGTCACAATGAACGAGGGAATGTCCCCTTCCTGGTATACAGTCCGTGGTAAACCCCCCACATCACACCCATACACACAGAGTAAGATCATACGTTTCTAAAAATCTCTCAGCTACTTGTCATGCAGTTATGAATTATGCATAGCACATACAAAAACCCTCTTTTGCGAGTTTTGCAAGATCAGCTGTAATTGTCAGCATCACAACTTGCCAAGATGAAAATACATGTTGACTTGCGTTTTGCAGCATTCCAGCACAAAAACCTGTCTTATTACTAACCACCTACAATTAAATTTAACTAAGAATCACCTGCACTGGTATAGTGATCTCATATAAATTCAAATGAATATGTCACAGGGTAGATGAAAAATACCATCCCCTCTCAATAACTTATCCTTATCTAGATAATGTACATTCATAAATATGGTGTACAACAAGCTCTGTAGTGCTTGGCACTGTTGTCTATGTACTGTCCACATCTCCAGCTGAGTGGCAGCTGTGCAAGCTGTACAGTCAGACTCCCAGAAGAACCCCTGAGGCCTGGAGCATTAAACGATTCTCTCTAACTACTGCCGAGTACAACACATAGCCTTTGCCTTCACATGATAATGCTCTCATCTGTTGCTTAGTAACTGCTGGCCTCCACACTGGTAACCAAGAGAGCCAGCAGAGTAGATGAAGCACCATCAGGAACAGAGGGGGAGAGGGAGAGATAGTGAGAGAGAGCAGGCAAATAAAAAACAGTGACGTTCATTGATTCATACAGTGAATGATGGCCTTTCACCGAGAATCCCACAATGCTAAATAAATTAAAGTGCAATGAAGTGAATCAAACACAAAGATTGAAAGAGATGGAGAAAGAGAGTTTGTCTTTCAAGTGGGCTTGTCAACGATTAAAGAACTGCTGGTGGATAAAAATAATACAATGAAAGAATAAAACAATCCCTCATTCTATTCTCATTTATACATAATTAGGGCTACTGCAAAAAAGCCTTCAGGAGCAAACACATTGTATATTAGAGTTAGTGTGTTTGTGTGAGAGAGAGAAGGAGAAATCATGAACAAGGCTGTGTTTAAGTCTGTGCATTAGCCAGTCAAAGATTTCAACCTGTAATTATGGTGAGGCAACTGTAACCATAGCAACAAAATCTAGAAGCTAGAGTCTAAAGTAAGGGCTTAGGACATCATAAGGCTTTGACCAGGTCATAAACACACCTACTTAAAGAAAAAACAGACCTTACTGAATAAATTATAAGGCTCTTTCAACAGCTTCAAGCTTTTTATAATGATTATACACCATTTCTTAATCAATAACAAAACAGTGTTTTAGATACATTTATGCATTTGGCAGACGCTTTTATCCAAAGCGACTTACATTGCATTATACTATACATTGTTTCTGAGTATGTGCAGTCCCTGGGATCGAACCCATGACCCTGGGGTTGTTAATGCCACGCTCTAACCACTGAGCTATAGGTTTAATTGCTAAACTATTCAATTGAAAGCTAAATTGTAGATGACACTGGGTTATAGAAAATTGCTTTTAATTTTGATTAATTGTAAAGGGAAAAATAGCAGACTTACATTGTCCACTGCAGCTTTTCATTTTTGATAGAGTTGTAAAGAGCCTGTTAAAAAAGAAAAAAAAACCAACATTAACCACAAAACCCCCATCAATAGTGTTAACGTGTGTGTGTGTGTGTGTGTGTGTGTGTGTGTTTGTGTGTGTGCTAAAACATCCCACTGATGTCACTAAAAATAGCAATTGAAAGATAACAATAACCGTAAACCAGAAACAGGTGTTACACAATGATTTTTCCACTTTATTATTTTGGCCCAAACTTCACAGACAAAACACCTAAAAATCTAAAAAAAACTCAGAAGAACATCAATTCCATTAATCTTCCATTCTTCACTTCTGGGTGATTAGTTTTTGTATCTTTGATCTATTTTAAATGACCATGGATACATCATCTGATCCACCTGTAGTTTCCAGCAAACATTACCTTTTCTTTTCTCTTCCGAGTTTGTGGATGATTTTGGCCATCCTGCACTTTTCCAAGCAGATCAGGAAAAGCCAGGGGCTTTAAGGAACGCGAGCGAGGGGCTTTAGTGTAGCGGAACGGGTCCATGACGCTGAACTCTCGTCTACATCGCACCGAGCACAAGGAACGAGAGCGCAGAGGGCCAGCAGAATGAATACTGTTTAATCCAATCATGATTTTATTACTCAGATAACAGACCCACCGATGAGAAAATGATCCATCAAATCTCAACAGTCTCAGAGGGGCCACAGAAGTGACTGAAAATTAAATGGACAGAATTTTATTGATGGCTTTCTTCCACAAGAAGCACCACAAGTACATCAATGATCTCAATAGACAGGAGATTCACATCAACTAACAGTGGCAGATGTATAGTCATTGGCAGGGGTTTAAGCTCTTTGGGAGATCCTGGAAAAGGTCACACAGGCATCAGGTTCTCCGTGGTGGCTCTTGACTCTTGCATTATGAATCTATTCCTATTCATTATACATAAAAACATTGCCAGGCTGCTGCAAATCCACCAGCACCATTTCACAACAAACTTTCTGCTTTAAGTGACAGACCAAAAATGACGGAGAAAGTAGATCTGCTGCCAAAATCCAGTTGTTTCCTCGTATGCATCCTCGTGGCCACCTACATGCACTCACCAGCACACGCAGACACGCTCACAGGTGCGGTGCAGATGGATCGCGTGAACCGAGACGGAAGCAGATAACTGGACACCGCAGATGGATAAACATGAACAACAACTAAATACATGAGATGAACACACATGCGCTCGTGCGGGGCACAACCTGAGAGGGTCTGACTTCTGCCCACTCTCAAACTGGCATCCCAAAAATCCACCAACTGTGACGTCAAAAATAGACAAATTTTTTCTATAGACAAAATAGACACAGACGTGCAAGAGACACAGAGCAACCAAAAGAGGCTAAAGCAGGAAATTAGCAAAGGAAAAAAATAATCCTGTTGCTTTGTGCAGTTTCTCTATTCCGTGCCTGATCATTAAAGTTATCTAGAATTCTCTTTCATCTCTCCTCTCAGTAACTGCACGCTCGTTATCCATTCGGCAGATCCTTCACACCTTCATGTGCAGCTTCTTCCTTCGTGTGATTTTTTCCTATTCCACGAATCACAGGAAAAGGAAGGAACAATAGCAGGTTTGGTGTCCCAGTTTTCGTTCTACGCTCTTTCTTTTTCTACTCACAGTCTTCTGTCTCCTCTGTGGTGCGGATACAAAATGGGCTTTGTGGTGAGAATGAGCTCTGGTGAAGGAGGAGTGCTCGCTCTCCCCTCCTCTGTCTTGCATTCACAATCTCGCCCGATCTGTTTCACTGTCTCTCTCGCTCCCTCGCGCTCTCCTTCTCAATCGATGTACCCGTCCCCAGGCGTGACTGACAAATCACGCTACTTGGCTGTTTGCTGATCCCACCCTCCTGTGAATGTCAATCAGATTACAGGGCTTGCGAACGTGCAAATCCTCACACGTTACTGCCACACTCTGATTTCCGGTTCACATTTTAACATAATTCCTTTGAACTTTAGCAATTAGCCTGGTGGGCCAATGTATTAGCATGTTAATGATGACCATTGAGTATGCTAGCATACAAATTAATCAGTTTTAATTTTTTGATTTGCTTTTATGTTTGGGGTCTCAAAGACCAAACATGTAAAAGCAATAGTAGTTATTTAGAATTTAACACTTATTTTTCATTCAAATTCTTAAATATAATCATCTGATCCAATTAAATCTCAGTCATTGAAGTATAAACCCTCTGCATGAACCTTGTTTCCATTCGGGTTCAATCTGTTCCCAGCAAATTTGAATATTCCATCTCTGTCTGTCTCTCTCTGTCTCTCTCTCTCTCTCACACACACACACACACACACACACAACCACACAGCTCTGGGACACCGTGCATCCTACAGTCTGAGTCCAACCTTAGTCAAACATGACCTGTTTTTATTTGGCCCCTGTCACCAGGCTGCCAGCAGTCATCCCATTGAGGCAGGACTGAGCTTTAACAGTTCATGTCAGAGCGAATAAGGGGCTCCATCTGTCCTTCAGACCAGACAGATAAGCCAGTAGTTCTGATTTCACAGGCACCTGGGATATGCCACAATAAAGACTGAACATAAATAAAAGGATACATTTCGGGGGAGCCGAACGCAGCCTGGAAATGGACTATATCCATGCTTATTAAGCTATGGCGGCTACAACAAATACAGCACACAAAGAATAGCTCAAATAAGTGAGCTTGGTTGATATTGTTATTATAAACAGTGACCCTGTCATGCTAAATTACACAAAGAAATAATAAATGAAACACCAAATTAAATTCTCTTATGTGAGGGCATATATCTTTCAATGGAATGAGGGCTCTTAATAAATTTCCCTGATAAGATAATATTTTAATTGAAATTGTGTGCTCTTAATATTTTTACGATGATAACAACTTTATGGTGCCTAGTAACACTGTTCAGCCGTGGCTACATTCACAGTATCGCACATCCACTCGCACTTTATGGCTCAATTAAAAAAAGAGAACATGACTGCTGGCGAAGTTCAACAGACTAACCCAGATTTATAAAAACAATAAAAATTACAGTTGGGCACCGTAATTGGTGTAGTGAGCAGTGGGAGGAGCATAATTCAGCTTGCCCTGATGCATATGCACATCCTCATTAATCTCAACCTGATAAAAAGGAATTATACTGTTTACAAAATCGGGTGAAAAGTGTATAAATTGAAAGACGGGGAACAACAGGGAAAGGAAAGGACGAGACAGCAATTTGTAATGCATTTATGATAACACCACGACAAAACCCTCATTTTAGAGGAAAGCCGTGTGGCAGCCAAATTCCCATCTGTCCGCCCGTCACCCTGCTGCTGCTGGCACCAAGACAGACTTCGTAGTTTCTAACAGCTCTTAACAGTCCTGAACCATACAGGCACAGAGAGCCTAACCTGTTGGCTCGCAGACACCACGCAGCTGCCATCTCTCTCTGTGCTATATTTAACCCCCACAACCTGTTGTCATTTTGGCCAGAAAGCTAGAACGAGATGAGAAACAGGGCCAGACGAACAGAATTCTGGGACGAGATATATGAGCAGCTCGGTGCTTCACTCTCAAAGACCAGTAAAGCAGACCAACCTCTGCAACTGCGCGGCCCTCACACCCTCACAGTGTTGTAGGAGGACAGAAACAGGCAGACAGAACAGAACTGAGGAAAATAAAAGCCGAATATGCCAGAATATGCCACCATGATTGAGACAATTATAAAGAGATGGAAATAACCTTGACAGACAGGGCTAAGTACAGTTCAGGAGAGTAACTTTTTGCAGATTATAGGGTGAGACAAAGAGTATGATGGCAGACAGTTAAAAGGACAGAGAGAGAGTGCGAGGGGGGTGGGAGGTGGAATAGCGAGGCGTGGAATGAGAAGGCGGAGGAAAGAACGGGGGATGAGCGACAGAGAGACAGAGATGGCCGGAGGAGAGAGAGTGATAGAGGCAGAGTGGGAGGACCAAGCGCTTGAAAGGCTCTCTGTGATTTTAAAGCACATATCAGCTGAGTGATTCAGGTGCTGTCATCATGTGGCCATTATTCTTGTGCTGTGTGCCCTGTAATCCTAATGAAGAGACTAAAATAGACAAACTCTGAGCACACTGGAGCCTGGCAAGTTCATTTACATCAGTTGCTATGGAAACCTGTTAAATTACTGATGTTTAGTTGAACTGCGCTGCTTCAAAAAAAACAATACATCAATAAATGCGAACACACTGTGCATTCAAAGCAACAATATTAGGAACGGTGACCTTGGTGCAGGTCACACTGTGTCACTCACAGCATCTGTAGTTCCTGTAGCTCAATTGGTAAAGCATGATGCCAGCAACATCAGGGTCGTGGGTTCGATTCCCAGGACACACACAAACACATGCAAACCCTAAATGCGCTGTAAGTTACTTTATTCCATATATAAATATTATGCATGTGTGTCACTAAATGGAGATATGAAAAAAAACCTACAAAATTTCCACTGGGGTAAAAGTCAGCAATGACATAACACACAAGTCGCAACAGAGGTCTTCATTTGTAGATGGTTTGCATTACAAGTGTGTGTTAAATTTTGGACCCTGGCTGGGAATCTCTTCAAAAACATCTACAATAAAAACAGCCAATCAAATTGATCCTTTATTTAAATAGATGGATTCAGTGTTTACGCACCCACAATTCAGTCTGTCAGCATGCAGGTGTGAATCAGTGAAAACTCTACACACCTTAAGAAGATCTTTAGGGAAGTCTTTGCCATCATTCAAACCCTCCAGGTTACTGATGAACTGTGTGCAGGACATCCTCTTCCCTACATTCTGAACAAGAGAAAGATGACAGCACGAAAAAAACACAGAAAGTTAATGCACTGACCCTACTACGTTGTGCAAAAATATTATTATAATATATTAAACATAAATAATATATTAAACATAATAAAAAGTTATTTTTGTCTCATTAGATTCCTCTCCAGGAATGCTGCTGATTTAAATTAATTTTTTTTTTGCTGATTCAAATTTAAATTTATGGCACATCAAATCTACTGTACATTTTCCACACTCACATTGCCATGCAGATCAGTGTTGAGCAGCATCAAGGCACAAGTCAAGGTGTGAACGCTGTCTGAAACGCAGAGGCACAGAACTCCAGTTAGCTCACACGGAACGAGAGCGCCCTCTGGTGTTAATTTAGTGGTATTACCCAACGGATGCACTAACACACATTCATTCACATGCAGCCCTCGTGTGGCTTACCTTCGTTTGGTATCGTGTTTGGGTTGCACTGGAGGTATCTTCTAGAGAAATGAGCCAGTACTCGCTCTCTCTCTTGTGTTTCTCCCATTAGAGCAAACTCCCTCAAAAACACTCTGAAAGATGAGACAGAAAACCAGCAGGAAATAAATAGACAGAAATAGAACGTTTAGCCCTGAAAGGAAGAGAATTAAGCACAAATGTTAACCTAATTAAAGATGATTGAATAGCCAAAGCTGTTTTTCACCTCAAAGCCTGATCCACTCTCATTCCTAGGAAGTTGAAGTGACTCAGATATTCCTCTGCAACCATGTGACTGAAATCATTGCTGAATTCAATGCAAAGACAAAACTTGAATATGCAAAAAAACTTGAATATGCAAAGACAAAACTAACAAACAGAAGCTTTCTGTAATCATACCGTGGGATTCAAAACTACGAGACCACTAGTAAACAACTTCTGTGTTGCATTTTTATAATCTCTAAATTATATAACTATTTATCTGTATAACAATATGAGTGAACAGTTTCATAAAAATCAACATACATTTCTGAATTTCTACATACTATGTCTGGTATTTCTTTATTTCATGACATCATGGGCTTAAATAGTATTGTGTAAATATTTATTCACTTTTGGTCGTGTTGTACTTAAATTCTAAAATCTACAGTATTTGCTCTCGTCCAAAAGAATGTTGCCTGACAAACAGTCAGAGCAAGAATTAAGTAAAATAATCCCCAAGAGTGACTCTTACTAATATTTAAAATAATCCTCACTTCTTGCTCAGGTGTCGGGCCACGTCTGACTTTTTAAATCCATCGAGATTGTACAAGCGTTTGGCCAGTCGTTTGGCAGCCTGGAGATCAGCTTTATTGCCATTGGTTAGAGTTTCTATGCTGCTCACAGCCAACCGTTCGGGCACCTCTGGGTCAGACACTGGCTGTGACGGCCTCTCTCTGGGAGCAGAGAAAAAACATATTATGACACCTGCATGATATCTGGCATACAGTCATTTTTAAATTTAATTCAGCAAATGCAAACATACAAACAGCAAACCTGATACAAGCTCATCTGAGGTGTATGTGTGTATGTGTGAGGTATTTGTGTGTGTATTACTCTCAGAATCGAATAAGCTTTCTTGTCACAAATGTCTTGATGTCGACTTAACAATAAACAGCTCCTGTTATAGCTTATCATTTCTAGTTACATCATGCAATAAGAACACATTGTATTGCTTATTAAGTATGACAACTTCAAGTCATATGGAAAGTACAAGCTGCCAAAATATATAAATGGAAATTTGCAAGCTTGTATTGACTCCAGATCTCTCCATAGGCACCCACTCTTAACCTCAGGAGGTGGGGACTACCCATAGGATTGTAGTCGATTCAAACACAGCAAACAACCAGTGAATACATGCATATTAAAAACGTATGAATACTGACTGTTTGTCAAACTAGTCAAATCACAAGGTTACATTTGCTTACCGGCCAATTCTCATCTCTGAACCTGTTGGTGTACTGTAAATAGATTCTATCTGATCTACTGAAACCAACCTTGTGTTCCAGTAGATGTATTCACTTCACAATTTACAAAGAAATATATCAAAGCCCAGAGTTTAATAACTAAACCATGATACAACTAATGTGAATGGAGTAATTCACACCTTTGCCCCTTACACAAACAGGCACATTCAAACAAGCTAAAGCAAATCATACATAACTTGTCGCACTTCAGCTGGTATTCAGATAGAGAGAGGAACGCAAGGTACTGTACAACTCAAATGTTTTAAAAGTGTTAAATACTATATGTACAACTCATCTCTTTTAGTCTTAACTAACAGCATTTAGGTTTTCAAAACAAACAGCTGCTTACTCAAAAACATTCCCAAAAAGCAACTACTGTACCTCAGCGGACCAATTCTGCCCTTAAACCACCGCATTCCAAAATCAGATGTGTTAGATGTAAGACCACCAAACAGCTCTAGCCACAGACCACCCCTCACTGTTTTCTTTCTTTGGTTTGTTCCGAAGTTCTCCATTTCTAACCTCCTCCAGCTGGATAATTCACACACGGCAGGGGAGGAGACTTGAAAAAAATGGGAATGAGGGCAGACTGTTTATTCTTCAAACAATGGACAGATAGAACCACGGAGGAGAAACCAGGAAGAAGAAAATAGAGAACTTTTCTGACACAGCTTCTAGGACGTGGAAAGAGATTCTACAAAAATACACGGTGACTAACAGACACACCTTTGAAAAAAAATAATTGTATTTTAGACACCTGTGTCTGACCTTAAAACTATGCAAAATGATAATTTGAATATAATGACACTGTAACACCCAGATCATAACTTGTTTGGTATGGGCATATGGGGAAAATTCAAGCGGGACGTTTTGATATGAATAAATGATTCATAGTAAACAACATGACCACAAAGGTAGATGAACACACCCACTTACTATAAGCCGAGAGCTTAAATCACAAAGGCTTATGGGTAAACAATCACATCACCTGTCCTGAGGCCCTGAAACAACTCAATGCTTGGTGAAAAACATTCATGTCAGGGTATGAAAAGACCCTTGCATTAGTATTCCATGGTTTTAATGTTGACGGTTGAAAACGAATAGAAAACTGCTAACAATTGTCAGACCATAATAAATCTAATTTAAGCTGTGAAATGAAACAGTAATATCCAGAAAAAAGAACAAGCGAGTGTATTGACCCAATAATATTCTGATAAACTATCCAACAAACACCAATCTACACACAATCATCCACCTGTCACAAGTCTGTTTCATATAATTCACATACTGTATTCATAATAGTACATAAGCATGTGTGAGAAATGGCCATGCAGGGAGACCAGCTAGACCAGCTGGAAACTAGCTTAACCAGACCAGATGACCAGCTCAAAGAGCTTAAAGATAAGACCAGCATATGGGTTTAACCTGAATTGTCATAATGCAGTCAATATTTTGTACTCACCGGTATATGGCAGGGAGGGGAGCATACATGTAATTATCCTCCAAAGCCCCGCCCCCCCAGCAGAGCACATAATGAGCCATCAGTCCCGCCCATTCACACCTCACACAGTGTGATCAGATTAACTTGTTTGTAAACGCAGCATCCAGCATTGCACATCTTTCAGTTCTTCTCTGGAGCTTCTGTTGTCCTAAGCTAACCCAACACTTCACAGAAAAAAACGTGTCTGTTTGCTTTTTAAAGATTGTGGTTGAAGGCCTGCAGTCTTTGCGTCACTGTAGTTGTTTTTTTGGTCCGAATCCAAACATTTACAAGCGTTTTTGTGCCCAGAGTCTGAGTACAACCTTTCTTTCTTTCTTTCTTTCTCAGCTGCTCCCTCCTTATGCCTCTCTGCTTGTGCTTATGGGTGTGTATGTGCTTCTCTCCTTTGGTCAGCTGAGCTATTTCCACTGGTGGATATGCTCTGTATTTCCTCCCTGCAACACAACAGTTTACTCCCCTTTCCTCTGTCTCCAGCCCTTTCTTCCTCTCTTTGTCTTGCCTTGTTACTTTGTACCTCCATTAGTCTTTGTCAATCCTCATTGCAACATGGTGCTAATTATGGGCTGTCTCATTTTAAAAAATGACTTGCGATTACATATTAAACAGACACTTTTAGGTAAAGCAACAGTGCATTTAAGCTATGCATTTTATCAGTATGTTTGTTCCCTGGGATCAAACCCCTGACCTTGCTGTTGCTGGTGCCACATTCTACCAGTTATCTACAGACAATTACAGCCATAACAAATCATGAAACTGAGGTCAGACACAATAATGATCATCTCATGTGTTAGAATAAAAGGTTAATTCACTGTTTGTTTAATATGACCATTTAAATGATCAAATAATGAACATAGAAGCTGAATGGTTGTTTCCTGCTCTCTCTATTTAAATCCTTGAAATCACAGGACAAGTTAATCTGCTCTCACCATGGAGACCAAGTGTGTCTGGCTGAGCTCCAGATCTAACTGGCCCCATGACAAGAAAAGAATGCAGAGGATGAGCCAGGTATTAAATCAGACAGTGTCGGCTTTCAGTCCCTCCTAATAACCTCACTACAGCTCTGACAAAACAT
>JAZGTJ010004380.1:0-31122 GCA_036877575.1 Botia almorhae | reverse complement strand
AGTGAGCATTACAGAGTGACTGGTTGAAACCAGCAAATGAACCATGAAAAAAAAGCAAAAGAAAGCTACAAAAAGCTAAGAAACAAAAGCTAAAACAAACTAAAACAAGCTAAAACAAACAAAAAGCTTTTTTAGTCCTTAGATCATCCTCAGAATCCTTGGAATTTCCTTGCTTGCTAAACCTAAATCTCCTTCCTCTTTTGAATCCCCTTTGCCACAAGAAATGCATACTTAAAGTTTTTGTGAAACCAATATTTTCTCCTGTAAAATGATTGTGAAATTACCCCGTAAGAACATGACACAAGTGTTAAAGGCAGGGTAGGCAACTTCGGGGGGCTAGCAACAGAGCAAGCTAGCTTTGAAAGCATAAAATCCCACCCTACCTTCAGAGCACTCTCCAAAGCCACGCCTCCTCCAACACATAAACGCATACATAGTTTGATAGGCAAGTAGGACATCCTATCATTGTATTCAGACCAAATTCAATGATTCAATGAACATTTTATGGTCCTGCACCTTCCACAGAAAATATATGTTTATATATATTTAGACCACTTAGTAGTTGCTATCAGGACATAAAGACCCTTAAAAAATATATATATTTATTTATAAAAAATATTATATATAAAAACAATCATAAAAAATATTCATTTGAAAGCGTTTCTCTCAGACTGCATTTGGAAAAAGCAATATCTGTTAAAGTATCAGTGATTAGATTATTACCCATACAGGTTTGTGGGCTTTTTCTTAGAAAAGTGGCTAGTCAAGTGAAGACAAACACTTGTCATCTGATTTATGTAGCTGATTAGCACTCAGCTCAGTGCTATCACACAGTGCAGTCGAACTATCTGGTAGTATATCTGGTAGCATTTGATGTGCCCGGCATCAAATCTGACCCTGGATCAGTTCCCATGAATACAGTCTGTTCACAACCTGATGGGGCCCCTTCAAAGGATGTACGTCACCAATGCAGGAAGAACATGTGGTTTGCCACGAGAGCGTAACGGAGAAAAGGAAACAGTTACAGAAAATATGCTGAGAACCCTCTCCATAAACACAGGGTTTCTGAAGAAGACAGGTAGACATGAGCTCATCACCACTTTTCCAGATGGAAGACCTTCCTCAGGGGTGAGAAGATAAGCGTAACGCTCCTTTAGTGGAAATTTCGTTTTTAGCTCACGTTTGGGGTCAAGAGGTAGAAGAACTTTCCTTGCATCTACTCTAGAATACGTAACTGATGCCCACTCAGATTTCTCTTCTTTTGGTTTTTAGTCTCTTTTTGTGACTAACACAAAGAAAATACATTTTTATGTCATACCAACGCCTACTGTTAGAGATGGTCTGGGGAAATCACATTGCTTGAGAAATCAGTCAGTATTACTTGAAAACAACAACAACAAACGCCGTGTTAAAGAGTTGGTTGTTCAGCTTAATGTAACGTGATGAAAAACGTTGACATTGTGAGATGTTGAGATGTGAGACTAATGACATTGTGAGACAAAATGCTTTTGTCTGTTAAAATTAAATTGAAATGTATGATTTTAATAGAAATGCATTGCCTTTCCTCAGCAGCATAACTGCTGTCATGTATATCTGTCCATTTAAAAACATTAAAAGCATTTATGTTTACTATAATTTGAGTTATAAATCACCTGCTTAAACAGATTTTTACTGTTTGATTTTCCTGTTCAATGATACATAAGGAGTACTAGCTGATAGTTTTATCATTGTATTATTGTAAAAATTGTATTTTTAAATATTTGATATTAAATGAAAATAAGATTTATGACTGAAAAATACCCAACAATGTTTTACACTCCCAGCAGCACCAAAGGAAAAGGCGTGTTACCCTCTGCCCACAGTGAAGAAACTCCTGGAGCAGAAGAGAAAGAGGGAGACCTCCTCAGCACCCCCCTCCTGCTCTACAGTGATCTATACTGCTGCTGGTGCTACATCTGTCCCCGTGAGTACAAACAGTGATGAATGTTGATCTAACAGATGTCTTCAGACAATTACAAAGATATTAATCCTTCTTTAAAATGTCCCCAACAGGTT
Source organism: Botia almorhae (assembly GCA_036877575.1). NCBI lineage: Eukaryota > Metazoa > Chordata > Actinopteri > Cypriniformes > Botiidae > Botia > Botia almorhae. Next base: position 29,067 of record JAZGTJ010004380.1, on the reverse strand, counting down.
TTGACATCAGAACAGTCACCCACGGCCGGTAAGTTTAACTCACTCTGCTAAATGAGACGGGATTTTGTAGACAAATTAAATTGATTTTATTTATTATATCTTGGTTTGAATCTCTTTCCTTCTCAGGGGCCAGTATAAGCTACCCAGACATGGGAGCAGTTCAATACGACCAATGGGAAGTTTCCAGCATTCATCATTCCCATTCTTTCCTACAGCAGTGCAACACATTCCCATACATGCCTAACCTTTCCCAGACCGGACAGACTCTTGCCACTGGCTACAGCTCTCAGCAGATGCAGGACTGCCACGATGCCCAGACAACACAGCAATATGTAGGAGTAAACATGACAGTTTAAATAAAAGGAGCACAAAATTCTTAATAGATTTGTCATTATAAGCTTTTGTAGAAACATGTTCAAACATTTATGAAGTCTGATATATGGTATATCTTCATAATGAATGAAATAAGTCAAAAGTTCACACTTTTCTCTCTCTGCTCTCACAGTCTATGTCTGAGTGCCCTGTTACAGCATCCGATATGACCGCTGGCCTGTGCTGGTCATCTGAGTCCAGAGCAGAGGATCACACAAGCCCATATATTCTTCAAGAGTTCAGGCCACAGATGGATGTGGTGAAGCTGCAGGAAGCTCGAGTCTTTGTGCAGAACATGGATTACAGTAGAACCACCTGGCAGGATGATGATGGAGACACGTAAGTCAGAAGAACATGTGGAGCATATCGCAAATGTTGCTTAGATTTGTTACTAACATTTACAAGAATAGGAGATAATTTAGAGGAATGATCTATAATTGTAGCTCTGAGCATATTGCAGCTGAAGACTTCAAATCAGTATGTAGCTAATTTCAAATCAGTATCTAGACTAGCAGAAGTAGTTATTTTGCTTTAAAATAATGTACTTTAGCATAATAAACTAAAGCGTAGCTCCCAAATTAACTATGTGTGAATCAAAACAACTTGGGATCTGGATTGGATTGAAAGACGTCATTTAACGCACAATTTTACATAAACATAATCATACTACTTTTACATTTCTTATGTAAATTGCTTGGTTCCCCTTGACGCATCTTCCAATGATTTGGTCACATCAGACCACATCATTAGGTGCTTCACCAGCGAGGTCTTCTAAGGCCTTGTAAGTTTCTCAGCATATGAAACTACTAGATGTCCTGTGAAAACGTGACTCCAACTGAAAACAGAAAGCTGAGCTTGTTGAACAGCTTTGCTCTGTAAATGAGAACTGAAACCTTATTTTTTCCCTCCCTGGCAGGATTTTACATATCTACACTGCGAAAGGTTTGAGGGAATATGCTTTTGCTGCTGCAGAGAAACTCTGCGGACTGGGGAAGTTGGACTCCAAGGAGCACAAGGGCAAGGTGAATCATGGAACGCAATACTTTTAAATAAATAAGTACATTTTATTGGACATTTTATAGTACACAGGGAATTTTATATTTACATATGTTCTGCGCACTGAATTGCTGTTTTCTTGTATCCAAGTCTGCTTTGCTGGTGGCTGTGACAGCCAATCAGCCGGAGATAGTCCAAGACCTGCTAATACTGGGGGCTGATATCGGCATCTGTGATGTCAACGGTCAAACTGCACTTCATCTGGCCGCCACTTATGGCTTCCCCCGAGTCATGCAGGTTAGCACGCTAAGCCGCCCCACTCATTTGTGAACAATTCAAAGATCACAAAAGCATGTATCTAAACTATGAATTCATAGGTGGTTCTCTCCTCGGGACTACGAGTTGACCTGGAGGCTCGAAATTTTGAAGGTAAACCCCAGGATGTGGTTCTCTATCAAAATATGTGACTATGAAAAAATATATTTTCCGGTTCTATGTGTTTTAGCTTTAAAGTTAACTGTGTTCTAGTGCACTCCTAAAAGTTGACCAATGGTGGTCAGATCCCTGGATGGTGCAGTTGACCAATCAGAATTGAGGATTCCTTAAAGTTACGTAGTAATAATAATATTGAATCCCTCTTGCGTACTCTGTTTTCTTTAGGTCTGACTCCTTTGCACTGTGCTGTGATCTCTCATTGTGGCACAATGAAGGCTATAAATGCCTCCACATCTTCAACATGGCTTGCTGATGGCAGTCTACACAGTCAAGCAGAAGACAAACTAATGTGCTTGCGGCTTCTAATAAACGCAGGGGCCTCAGTACTCAGCCAGGTAACCCTTTCATTTAACTAGTTTGTACTATTATACACTGTAAGCAGAAAACTAAAAGCCAGATATAAACGTTCGGTTCTTTAATGTTTCATATTTTCAATACAATTCTCTCGTTTTAATATACCAAAGGAATGTTTAATATACCAAAGGAATATACCAAAGCTTTCCTGTAGCTCAGTGGTTAGAGCATGGCGTTAACAATGCCAAGGTCATGGGTTCGATCCCAGGGATTGCACATACTCAAAGTATAGTGATCAATGTGTAGTATAATGCAATGTAAGTCGCTTTGGATAAAAGCGTCTGCCAAATGCCTAAATGTAAATGTTTGTTTAACACAGTGTAGGATCACTAACAGAATGAATGAAAGGTAGTGACATTTACAAATTAAAGTACATATTTCCGTCGTATGGGAAAAGAAACTGTATATTTCCCAGGTGTTCCTTTCAGAGAGACAGACAAACAATTGATTTTGTCATTATTCCACACACAGTGGTTTGGTTTCGAGAATACCGCATAAAGAGGAAATTTCATTCATGCCGCAGAAGCTTTGATCTCACTTCAGTTTCACTTTGTTGACTAGCACAGCTTTGGCCTTTTTCAGGAAATCAAAAGCAACAAGACAGTTCTTCACCTGGCTGTGAAGGAGGGGAATATTCATCTCGTGCGCGTTCTCCTGAGCCTGCCGCTCACCGATATGCAGGCTTTCATCAACCTGAAAGTAAGAGACACATGATAACAGCAGATATTGTAGTGAAGTGGTTTCATGAACTATATACTTCAGCACTCTATATAGAGTATTCAATACTCTGGTTCAAGAGTATTACATACTGTTGTTCACTTTAGGATAGGAGTAGGAGAAATCTCTTTGATCTTTGTTTATTTTTTACACATAATCAGTGTCAATAAAAAGTGCCACTGTCTGTGTCTGTCTGTCTATTCATCCTTCTGTCTGTCTGTCTTTCCATTCATTCATTCATCTATAGGTATATATATATATATATATATATATATATATAGATATATATTTTTATCTACAGTATATAATGTCTGACTCCTCTCAGGCTCATGGACACACAGCTTTACACATGGCTGCAGGGCTGCATGGAAACCCCTATCAAGAGGAACTGATCAGGCTGCTGCTGAGTCGTGGAGCTGATCCCAGCATCCGCAACCTGGAAAATGATCAGCCTGCTCATCTACTGCAGAGCGGGGACAAAGGAGAAAGAGTGAGAAGCTTTTCTTGATTCATAAAGCAGTTAAAAAAAGATTATCTTTCATCCAGCAGGGCAGTTGTGTAAGGGATTAGGGTTAATGAAAAAGTAGATGAACCCTAATGGAGCGAAGAATTAAAAAAAGCAGACGACCCCTAATGAAATGCAGGAATGAAAACATTTTAATCCCTGACAAAATTAGGCAAGAAAAAGTAGACGACCCCTAATGAAATGAAGGAATGAAAACATATTTGATCCCTGAAGAAATCAAAGAATGATAAAAGTACAATTAAAAACATCATTTCATGAAACAAATACACACCAGCTGACAATTTCGCTTCTTTCTCCCTCCCAAAAAATTCAGCTCAAACACATCTTGAAGAAGAAAAGTGCCTCTAGGCGGCGTTTTACATCCTTACAGGACCAAGAGTGACCAGGACCACTTATACAGTCCCAGCGTTCTCACCTTCTCCAACAGATACAATCAACTGGATCAAAGAATAGTATGTCCATGAAATATCAATCTTGAAAATATCATTCGCTATCAAAATAGATAGATAAGAAAAACTATGGACGTTTTTGTCTTGAGTAGAACTTAATTTAGTAACTTTTTTTAAACTGCCGAATTGAAGCATGTAGTCAATCTAGACTAGTAAGCATCTCTGGAGAAGGATGGGTTTTACCAAGTATCCTCTTGAGAGGATTTTCATCTATTGTATCGTTTGTTTGACAGCATGACAGTGTAGCTACTGCAATGAATCCCTCATCAGTTCTACACCATTAAACTGCTTCTCAGTTTATGGTAATGCTCACTGAGCAATTGGGTGTGTTCTAGCTAACATCCACGACTGTGATCATATATAGTGATTTCAATGAAATCGTCCTGAGGACTGTAAGTACCAGTTCAATTCCAACCCTTAATTATGAACCATATTGGTTTGCTTATATGAGCAGCTGAGCTCTGGCCATGGAACCTACTGTATCAGTACAAAATAGATTTTTTCTGAAATATTTAAATGACCTTTTGTTGTTACATGTTATTTTTATGTTTACTCAGGAGACTTCCAGACTGTCTTAAATGTCTTCAGTGGTACTTTGCACCATTTCAATATATATGAATTCTTAAGTTTATTGAGCTTATTCATTTCTGGCTTTTTTAAAGCACCAGTACTATGAACACAAGGTTCTCCTATGACATCACTCTGTCAAAACCGCTTTGGTTCCAGTTGGAACCTTTGTTTAAAGAATGTATGTTACTTTCTCTCAGGAGGAAGATCAGAAAACAGTATTTATTTCATTGTGTTACTCAGTAGCACGTTTGATATCACAGACATCCTTACAGGACATGTGTCATCTCACCATGTGTGTGAATGTGTTATTTTGATGAGTCATAGGAGGTTCTGAGGTTAAATATCTCAACCACACAGCTGTTGTCTTTAAGACCTTTTAGTATCAAGACATCAGAATCATCAAATCAAAGATTTAACAAATTTAATTTAGTGGCATAATATAAAAATATAAAAAGTATGATTTTAATATGTGGTCATAATATTCATCTTATATCAAGAGTTTGAATATTTGAATGGAGGTTGAGATATATGAAGAAAAGTCACATGCATGATTCACCGTGTTAAAGTACGCGAGTCACTCATAAAAATTTAAATGAGGGAAAACAGTCACCTTCTTGTAAGACAAATACAGGACTGTGGATTTACAAGAAATACTTGAAACTTGAAAGAATTACTGAAAACAAAGACACCTTCAAATGACTTTGATCTAATAGGTTAAACATAGATTACTGAGTTAGTAAATACTGTCACAGCAGTTACATTACATGTATGAAACCATTGATAAAACCAAATTCAGAACAGCTAGCATTAAAATCTGCTGTATATGTACAATGTTTAAGGAAGTGTATAATGTTATATAATGTTGTATAATGTTATTTAATGAGAATAGCATGGGAAATTGTTACGCATGATTTAGGATAAGCATGATAATCATCATAAAATGTACATTTATCCACATATTGCTGCATGAATCATCAATGTTTAATGAATGTGTGTTTTGCATTATATGTCAGCTGGCTAAGCCAAACCGAGTAAAGCTAACCAAAGTAAAGACCAAGATACACATCTGTTACTTTATCTTTTATTGACAATAATGTCCTTGGTACATGACAAACTTTTGAATGAATAAAATGACCTTTCATATAGTTATCGTCTCCAGCTCCTCACTATGACTACCATCAAACTCACCATCAATGCAAGCAAAAAACTTAGTAAATACAAAAGACATGACTTTGAATGAACATTCCTCCAATAACAGTCAAACATGCAGACATAACTGTTTCATAAGAGAAACACATTTTTTATTTTCCTGCTTCTACAGATTATACAGTATGTTGTATAATGGACGTGTCGCTTTCTGACACATATTAGTTGCATACCTACATTCATTGGCTATTAAATCATTTGCGTCTTAGTAAAGTGCTTTGTACTAGAGAATGCAGTGGTACAAATATTCATGCTTGTTAAAATAAACATTAGACCCTGTTTAACTCAATAATTTAACATTAAAGCCCATATGTAAAGCAGCTGTTTCATGCATATGCTTAACAATCAGGGCCAAATATTGTGCATCACTCCAAAACCTTGTTACCAGGAAAGGTGGGCTTCAAAATTTAAGGATTCAAAATAAACATTGTCATTCGGTTTTAACAAATAATGCCAAGAGATTTGAGCATGTCAAATGTAGTGCTAGAGAGAAAAAATACAGCAATAAATCAGCATTTAAGCTGAGGTTACAAAAAGAGGTCAAGTAAGATCTACTCTCCTCCACATTCCCGTAAGTAACCTTGTGTGTCTGAGCATCACTCCTCTCTGAAATGGGCCACCCAATTGCACAGATAAATCTTCTTTACACTGTCTGAAGGGGAACTGAGGGGAAAAAGTTGACATTTACAAAGCATAACATTTGTTTTCTATTTTAAGTATACCAGTAAAAAAAAAAGTGTTTGTTGTACCTTCTGTCTTTGGTGGAGGGCCTTCGACTGGACTCGACCTGTGAATCAGGAATAAAAACAATTATCCTACAGAACTAATCCTAAACACTCAATCTTCAGCCAACATGCTCATTTGCAGCAACCACACTGTCTCCAGTATGGCTCAAATTCTCAAATGTCTCTTGGTTTGTATGCCAGGATATGACATCACTGGTGTCTTAGTTAAGTTTGGACTTATTGGCCAGTTCAGCTCTTCTGAAGATGACATGCTGAGTCTCTGAGAGTGAGATACACTGACTATCCACACAAACAGCACCGAGATCAATTCACTTCTTGTTGTTGTGTTTACTGAGTGTGAAAACCAACATTCCGCTGTCTTGTTTTAATGCAAAAGTTTGGGATTACTTCAGAATAAGTGCAGTTTTTCCAAACATTTGTATTTTAAGGGGGTTTTACATTTTAAATATGCTGTTGTTTGAGAGGATAGACAGTGTTTATGAAAAGCTTGGTCATTTCAGAAATCTGTCAATGTAGAAACCAGGGGCTGCATTCAGATAGAGAGGCATTTCAAACGGTATACACATAGCACCATAGATTCATATGTACATCTTTTTTCCCAAGACGTTCCCTCATCCTTTATTTGGACTCATTCCACATGCAGAGTCAAGGCTGCACATTTGTGTCATAAAATCTTACTTTGATGCTTTTGAACATTTGCACTTTTTACCTGTCAGGGGCAAAAACATTTAGAAAGAGAGAGAGACAGAGAGATTGATAATGAAAAATGTAAGCGAGAGCAGCTGTTGTGAGACTTTGACTGGGACCATGTCACATTAAATTCAGACGGTTTGGATGTATTAAGGTTTATTCAAACTTACCAATGTTACATTACAGAAGTGTTTGTGTAATATGCATTGCAATAAATGGTTTGGTCACATATTCTCTGCACACTGACCAAAGTAAACAGAATTGACTTTAATTGTTGTCTAGGTGAATGAAATGCCGAACTAAATTACATATGAAGATGACCATTGGCCGGTCCTTACCATGTACTGACAAACTGACAAGAGACTGTAAGAGACTATAAAGAGTAATTATGACAAAACAGTTTAAACTGTTATATTACTAGTTCAATGAACTTACTCAGTGCAATGAGAATCCCACTCACGAACATAACCACAGCCAAGATGACACCTGTGGTCCTCAACGTCTCATAATCTGTGCCCAGTCACATTTAAGAGTGGTCACCCTTACATTGTCACGTTTTAACTAAATGTTTAAAATAATTTTCCATGCAGTATTTTCATACCCACCATAGTTAAAGGCACTCTGGTCCAAAAACGGGTATGACTCTGTAAATACATTTAAATATACTTGTTTACAATTTAACAATCTTGGGACAAGGGAAACTCCTATTCAGCAAAAGACATTAGACTGCAGGGAAGTTAGGAAAACGCAGGAGATTTTCAGCACCATAGACTGATTTAATGCTTGTTAAATATACAGTTAATACTACACCGGACAGCGGAGCAAATGTGTAACATTATACAGAACATACAGGGGCGCTGTTCTGAAATGTACCCGATACGCATTCAGACTGAAATGATTTAGTTTAGTAATAACGTAATGTATAATATTAATTAGCCACCGTGTATGAACTAGGCTAGACTTGGCGTTTATCAAACTCGTGTTTTAAAACTGAGGATCTCAGCAATTGGAATCATCGATTACTTGAAAACAAGCAGGGCTGCGTGCTCAGCGAAAAGACGGCTGGGACCACTGCAGTGAACACAGTTAAATGGGCAGTGGACTTTACGTTGGTGATAATCGATAGAATTTTGTACAACTGCTAATAGTGTGTTAATATTGCCTATATAGGATTGAAAACCATATTTTCAGATAACATGAACTAAATGCTTTAGAATTAAGACGCTGCCATAAGCAAAATCTCGGATAACTTTATAATTGCTAAGGATTAAACGGATAATCAAACGAGCCTATATCAAACGAGATTTAAGAGGTACAGTGTTGATGAAATCTGTAAAGGGTTAGAAATAGCGCAACATTGCGCCTTCGTCCTGCTGGATTTTTTTTTTGTGACAGCTTATCGCTTTTCAGCACCCCGTTCGCTCTTTGGGATGCCCTAGCGACGCCCTATAGCGCGCTTTAATGCACTTGCAGATCATTGCAATTTTTGCAATGTGTTCAAACGGTTTAAAAAAACACCACATTTCAAAAGAGGATTGAAATTAAACTGCAAACGCACATGGGAACTACATTTGACGTTTGAATAACGAATAACAGCTGTAAAATTACGTAAAATATATCTGGAAAACGATGTTCTACAGGTGCATATTGCATATTTTAAGATACACTCATGCCAAATAACAAAAGTGCGGTCTCGCTTGTTCAACAGTGCTCATGCACTACAATGAATTAATCCGAATTACACGTAACTGAATACGAATAGGAGTAAAGGTACAGAAATCAAAATTAAACATGCAGTTAACAGACAAACCTGTTGAAGCTGCCATTACTGCAGTTTTCTGTATTAACGAGGCAGGGTTTTCTTGATATTGTTTTAGACTGTAATTCAGCACCTTGAAAGAAGCGAGCACGCTGGAGGACTGCGTCGAGGCTGCGTTTCAGAAGTTGCGCTCCTACTCCCTCCAGCGGTGCAGGTCTGCAATTGTTCTACCACGGAAGGTGCAAGCGTGCGGTATATAAAGCTTGCCGAATATTGCGGCGGGGATACCAAGCCAAAGACACCTCCCACTGAACAATGCCGACGGAAACCTTCATGCGACGCGTAACTCCTTGCGCAGAACCGCACCTAATGCAGCAAGTATGACCGAATCCTGTCTGAGGATGAGGACGGAATCTGGAAACGTACGGCTTTTAAACCTTTAGCATTTAAACTTATGCGGTTTTTTTATTATTAGCTCCGAAAATACGTGTGTATTTATACATAATAAACAGTCAGTATCAATAACATGTGAGCTTTAATTATTAATAACCTTTTAGATTGCCGAATGATAGAATTGATACAAATGGTCTCGTTCTAATATTCATACTACACAATAGCTGACAAAGTATCAGTTTACATTTACGCGTTACCTAGTCAGATTTCTATAGATTTAAGGGTTGAAATCTGGCAATCTGTCAATTTACAGCAGCTAAATAGTAAGACAGCATGACAGCGTTACTATTTGAGACGCGCTGAATATGAGCGACAGACTGAGACAGGTGCACACACACACAGACAGTTACGTCACGTTCACTACACCACTTAACATTCCATAGAATTCTGTTTATTTCTACTGCAGTCTACAGTTTTATTAGTTAATTCTGTAAAGTAACAAAACTGGATAGACAATTTACAAACTATATAACATTTTGTAACTCTGCTATGTTTCGTGAGTTACTGAGCACTTACTGTGCATTTTAGGAACTTCACTGAGGGCTGAAAAGACATAAGTGTGTAGAAATTGCTTTTAAAACTTTAAGAGAATCATCTGCTGAATTAACAATGGCAAAGTAGCCCTAGCTGAGAATCGAGTTTTATTTTAACATTTTTAAAATCCAAGAGACAAAAGTACTTAATATAAAAACATTTAAAAGGATTGTGGGAAACACTATAGTACGACTAAATCATCAGTTGACCTTATCCTCTTCCACTTCTCCGAAAGGCTCCGAACAATTAGACACTCTTTAGAGGGGCATGCGTTCTGTCAATGGAAATCAAGGATCAGCAGGGATATGGCATTAAACTTTTACATAAAGCAGAATACACAATCTTACATTAAATCCAAAAGCAGAGGTACAGTAAAGTCACCTGTTCATCTGCAGATTTTACTTTGCACCTGTAATAATAATAAAAATATTGTTAAGGGCTGCTTATATTGTGGCACCCATCTAAAATCAAGACCAAGCAGAACTCTGACCTCTGGCTGACTCTGCGTCAAGTCCCACTTGCCTGTGGAGCAGATTAATGGTGAAATGTTATTTCAGTGCATTTCAGAAAGCTACCAAAATAAATCTTGTGATTTGATTGGCCATTTAGTTCTTGTTTACAAACTGCTGGCCTAAATATACTGGCTGTATGAGATTAGTATACTTGCCCTGCCTTTTGCCCTTTACAGCGACATTTCCGACCTATTAAACAAGAAGTCAGAGGTCAGACTCCCACCATTGGAAGTATTATTATTATATGGGAGTGGGAGGCATTAACATGCTAATTTAAAAAGCAGAATTGTGAAAGAAAAATTAAATATTAGAATCCAAAGTTGAGAATCAGGTTGTCATTCTCCTTCTGCACTGTATGATGTTGTAACACATGAAATTACATTTACAAACACACACACACACACACACACACACACACAAACATTTCCCGTCCTTAAAAACCCCCTGCTATGATCAGAGTTTGCGTATTGGCCAAGACAACATCTCCAACTGGGATCCTCATTATTAATTTAAGGGTACTGGTGGGGGTTTCACAGTACGAGTGTAAAGGGAAGACGACCATAAGTCATGGTGTGGTGTTGGGTGTCGCAGAGAGGTTTAAACTTAGAGCTTATGAAAGACATCCACCACCAGGCTGCCGTGAACCACTAACTGAGATTTACCTTGTAGTGTGTGGACATATTCTTACAGGAAAATCTACAAAAGTATCCTTGAAATGTGATCAAGATAACAAATGCCACTTGTTCTGAACAGTTACTAGTTACTAGTATGTTTTGAAATATATATATATATCCTGAATAAACATCTAAAACCTACAGTATAAATACTTCCCTCATGAATTTATTTAATATACAGTCCGTTAATGGTCACACGGTTAATAATAAGCCATAAGGAAACATTTTACAAGTGAAGAACAATCAAACTCCATTCGAAACTTTAGCAGAACTCAATCTCAGAACAATATACAGATCGTTTGGTACTCACTGATGATGAGGAAGATCCCCATCAGGAAAAGTATCACAGCGAAGATCATACCCCCAATCCTCAGAGATTCATAATCTAAAAGGAGGGTTTAGATAACCGTGTACACTGCTGAAAAATACTACACAACTCCAACTCAAATGATGCAGTATATGTGGTATCAGCCATGAAAAAAGCATAGCATTGTGGGAAAAATGCACACATTTAGATATGCACACAGATAAGCCTGAGTGTTAAGGCCAAGATAAATGGCTAAAACCATAACAATCTATTGAGCATATTAATGACAGCATAAATAAAGTTTATAACCACCATGCAGTGTAGTCTGCTTGAAGTATGATGATGATGGGGGATGATGTCACTTACAATTGTAATTTAAGGAGTCGATGATGATACAGAATGATACAGATCATAGGCAAACACAGAATCTGAACGTACTAAATAAAATGAATTTGGGAAATTCTGGAGTAGATATTAAATTCTAAATGATGTGCTTTACAGAAATGTTGCCCTAGGGTACGTTTTTTCCATCCATTTAGGGAAAAACAGGAGGGGAAACGCAAATCCCTCGACTTCCCAGATGTTTCCCGAGCAGGGTGATGCACTCTGCCCTTAAGAGTCCTGGATATAACAACATCTCTCAGCCCACTATGGGAACCATCCGAGCTCAGCTCTAATACTCCCAAGACTAAGCATATAATTCTTAGAGATAAAACGCCCAAATGAGTAACAGCAATATTCTGCATACTAGCATTTTTTTTTTTATCTTAATGACATCAACCAAGAGATTTATTTGATCCGTAAGTATAGATACACTTTAAGCAGCTACAGTAAATCTATACTCACCATAATGAAATGGCTTGTCATACTCTGGTGGGAGGGAAAAAAAGAAAAAGCTAAAAAAAAAGTCATCTTGTAAGACTTCAAGATAACAATAACAACCGTCTAGTGTTCTCAGATATTATATACTGTACATATCTACGCAAATCAAGCCATTTTTAACACTACGCATACCATATAGACTGACATCTTAGGGAACGTATACGAAGAGCATAAAAGCTCACTGCCTGACTCCATAAACATTTTCTCATACCCGCTGTGAGGTGAAAGCTTATAGTGTCAAACACACACAGGACTAAACCTGAGCTGACTGCGGCGGTCTAGACTGGCTAAAACAATAATAATTAATAAGCCACTAAGACATGTTGTTAATACAAATGTGATTTTGTACTGTGAAGATCCTTACCGTGGATTTCATCCACTGTGGCAGCTAACACAGATGGGGGAGAAAAAAACATTACAAAGTTTATGCCAGTTAAACAACTATGTACAGATCTGTGTGTTTGATCCTGATTTTAATGGCAAATTATGAAGTGCAATTTGAAAAAGCAATTAAAAACCAATACTAGTCCACAAAGTATTAGTTGAACATTTTAGTACACTATAGTGTACTAAAGTAGTGTACTAGAGTGTGTTATCAACAGTACAGTACAGCCAGAAAACAGTGTAAAACGTGCACAATGCCAATACCTTCAAAAAGCATCCGCACAAGCATGTAAGATGAGCATGCAAGTTTATGCTCACACTGTGACAGACAACCTCCCTAGCTTATTTTGCCAGACTAGCAAAAAAGACCACTTCATATTTAGATCACGAGAAATACCCAAAGAACAGATTTATTCATTCTTTTGTGATGACATGTTTTATAATAACCCCTTCCAAAGACCTTCTTTGTTATTAAACAGACTTTTGGCAGAAAATGTTACTTTACATTATATGTTGCTTTTTAATGTCACAAAAAGATCAATGATGTAATATCAGACCTTCCTGTTTTAAAGAGCCACCGCTGATTTTAAGAGGAGCTGCTCTCTGTAAACAACAATACTGAAGGCACTGCTCCAAATTTCCCATTAGACTTATGAATGGTCTGAATGTAGGACTATGGTTATCCCTAATGATCTCCAGCTGTCTCTCTTTCCCCCTCTCCCCATTCCGTTTATAAACTACAAACAATGCTTCATACAAAAACAAACATTTTGTATTGCATGTACATTTATAAGAGTTCCCAATTGTAAGCATGTTTGTGTGTGTCTGAATGCATCGTTAAATGTGTGTCGGCAACACAGCATTTTTCACATTGGCCAAGATTAATCTAAAGAAATTAGATTTCTTCCTGCTATTGAAGCTGCAGAACTGCATGTACTCAGGGCTGGTACAACATGAGCTGCACTGGCACACACAGGAAACAGTCTCCAGCCTTGTGGCGGAAGAGTTGTGTTACTTCATGAACTTTAAAAAAAACCTTTAAGGAAGGGTAGAACCGTGAGCCACTGGTTGAAGCCAAAACAAGACACTGTTGAACCGACTGATTAATGAGCTCAAAACATGCCAAAATGACATGGTTCTGTGTTATCGATAAACACAAACAAATCAGTGTGAGAGACAAACACAGAACAACCCTAAATTCTGCTCAGTTTTAGTGCTTAAGGGAACGTGTCTAACCCTCTACACACTTACCTGGCATTTCCCTGCCAAAAGCTGACCCTGCACACATACACAGACACACAGAGGCCAATTCACCAAATACTGTTAAGTCTCAAGGGAAACCTGTGTGAATGGCCAATACAACAAAAAACTGCATAGCAGACAAAAATGCTTCAGGAAGACTCCCACATTTTGCATAAACAATTATTTCTCATTAGAAAAATTACAGAAAGTGGGAAAAAGCACAGAAAGAGTTGGGAATAGCTACAGAGATTCAGATTTCAAGTGGATTTGCACCTCCCTAAGTGCAACTGTAAACACCACACAATTCAATAAAATCACTACAGCAAATAAAGGACGAGACAAAAGCACTCACCCAGAGCTGGAGCAAAGTAGGACAAAAGCACCAAGGCGACAGAAACTTCCATCCTGTCTGAAAAACAAGAAAAAACAGTGTGACAGAGACACTGTACAGTAAAATCCCTGCAGAATTTCACACACATACTTTAGCTCCTGGGACATTTTATAAGCCTGACTTTTGAAGTTCCACTTGCCTTATGTTTTGAAACATTTCACAGAGGGAAAAAATACCCCTGAAGATGAAAAATTAAGGAATCTCAAAATAGTTATTCCAGAATTGAAGCCCAAACCTGTGACTTTTGGGGTCACCGTGGCAACCTGCAACAAATTCTTTATTTTGTACTATGCGCCGTCAATAGACCTCCATGATTAAATCATCATTTACTGCATCCACATGCTGTTTCACTGGAAGATGGAAGATCACTTCCATATCCTCCAACATGCTTCAGTATCCTGGTGCTAATAAATGGTGTAAGGGCTCTATTTTAGCACCTTAAAACGGAGGGATATGAGCCCAGGGGACACAACTATTAGTGGTCTAATGTTTCAACTGATATACAGTCAACAGTATATATGCAAAAGTGTTTTAACTAAATAACCTCCCATGACTCAAAAACACTAACACACCACTGATGCAAGTGGGTGCGTCTAAACAGACCCAACCTTTAATTTGAATAATCTTCCCAAATAATACTCGAACTGAATGTAACAGAGAAATCAGTAAGTGCATAATATCTAATGCACCGACCGTGTATTCAGAATAAATATAGAAAACTCATTTCAGCTGGTAATAAATCAAATGGTCTAATCAGCGATTGGAGACAGCAGATGGTCTCAAAGCAACAATGTAGGTTAAACCTAAATCATCCCTAATTTATAATTTTACGTGGATTTGTTAATATTTGGAAACATTGATTACACAGCTGTCATTAAAAATAATGCAATTGAGCCAACAGTGTATATGCTCAGTGTATATGCTCTTTCTGAGAAACCAGCGCGCGTGCACGCACACAAACCCCTCCTCCCCGTAACCCACTTTCCAAACATATTATTCCAATGCTTGGTGGTCGTGGAAAAGCTTCTTTCTCTCCCCATTAACATAACTAATCCCACACTGCGGCCAACATGCTTACGATTGGGTGTTAAAAACGTGACATGAACTTTGCAAAACAACTCAAGGAGCTGAAATACGATACAGACAGTCACGTGCCCCTGCTGCCAATATAATCAAGATTGCATTCTTTCAATGTTAAACAAAAACTAGAAGGCAAATGAAAAACGCGTTAAATGGATCAATGCCTGTTGAAACAGCGTTATTATAATAACCGGCTGACTTTTGCACAGCAAACAACAGGTTTCACTCGCAGAAACAATTTATAAACCGACCATGTGGTTAGTTACGTAATAAATCTTGAGCTTACGAGTCATAAAACATGCTTAGGTATTTTAAAATTTGGGGAACGCACACAAAAGCCTTACCTGTATGTTAATGCTCAACGCCAAAAAAATCTGGTTCTACTGGATTCCTGGAGCAAAACAAAGGCAACCTTGGCGCCACGCGTTTTTTTAAGTTAAATCTTCTTAGAATAACTCAAATATGTCAAATTCGTGGTCTTCGAATTAATTAACAGGAGCCTTAAATTGTGAACGACTTGTAGGCATCGTTGTGTACATGTGCATGTAAATTTCTATCGTTCGAAAGCGCGCCTGTGTAGCGGACCGAGACTCCTCCTCCACCCTTTTCATGAAGATTATCAGAGCTAAAAGCATTGCATTGCTTCATATCACAGATGACACAGGGGTGGAGGCAGGCGGTATACAAACACAAAATGTTTCCTATCCATTTACTTCACACACTTGGTGAAAATATCCTACTGTAATATCTACTGGACACTGTAACAGCAATTTATATCAGCGTTTACCTTAAAGACAGAAATGTAACCTAGATCTTACATTTAGTACGCTGAAGATAGAGCTATTGGTGGTACTGATGTCTGACTAACAAATGATGATGATTATTGCGCTGTTTACCTCTCCCGAAATTCCACAAATTCCAGAGATAATGATTTGCACAATAAACAGGAGCGCACGCGTATTATACAGTTTGTGGCATTTTTTACTTTAGCCTGCGGTTTATATTGCAACACACGCCATAACTCTCCCGTACAACTGCTTATTTTGCAAAATGATAAAACGAAACGTTATGTGGCGTTCATGGCGGTGCGAGCCGATGACAGAATTCGTCAGAAAGTAATGATTGCAGTTCCACCCTTCCAACACTAGGGCGCAGCAAATCACCAGTAGGATTTCTCCACTAAATCCTTTAACTTTTCATAAAAACTAAAGACTTAAAGAACTTTCTTGTTTGTTTGTGGTTTCTGAAATTTTTGAACCTAAAATGTTTTGAAATATGAAATTGTTTCCCAGCTTGTTAATTTCACAAATTAAAAAGGTGCAAAATTTAACAAGTTAAAGACAGGTAAAAACATAGGCACACCTGTTTGCTTATCCATGGTTTCTCATTGACAACGCATAAATACTGAGTGCTTTTATACGCTTGTCGAGAAATAGCAACAGTAAGTTAACAGTAAAAGTCTCCAATAAGATACATGGCCATGCTCTTACAGAATTGTAGTCTTTGCTTTTTGAAGGTGAAAAAGTCTTCCATTTGTTAAGGCAAGTTATGTCTGCTGAATATTGGTGTATACTAGTACAGTATCAGGCTGCTCTCTAGCTTTATTCCAGTGAATTCACATTCAAATAATCTTATATCTAGAGTGTGCAACTTAATGTTTTAATATACATTGTTTCTGGAATGCAGGAGGAGGTCAGTGTCGACAGTGACTCACTCCAGAAATAGGCTGTGATGTCAGGTGTGAGACAAGCAGGTGTGCCCTTGTCAGACACCGGGTCATTGTTTTAACCGCTTCCTGTGTGTGCGCGTGTGTGTGTGTGTGTGTGTGTGTGTGTGACAGGTGAGGCTACAGAGGTGTGAGACAGAGGGCAAAAAAAACACCAAATCTATCTATTTACAACTTATTAAAATTGTACACAAGTATACTACAGTTCAGGTTTACCCACAGAGACGGACGAAATGAAAAAGTAACATTAGCACTATAATAAACACTTAGTTAGAAACCTTCCACCCTGCAGAAGTAAAAGACTGATGCTTCAGTTTAAGGAAGAGGGGCAGAGGGACGAGACGCATGTGTGCCGTGACCAGAAGTAACAGGGCTTATGTAACCTGACTCTAGGATGCAGAACGGACACATTACTCCTCAATGGAGAAATTCCCTAAAGACCTTTGCTGTTATCTAAGCCAATGAGCAAACTGATAAATCGTAATTTACACAAAGATAGCAAACTGCCACATCATAACATTCTGTGCGGTATTGCTCATTTTTTGACTTGCGTTGTCTTAGCGTTACTCAGTCTCTGCACCACCACACGCACAGTCATGCTAGTTTAGGTTTATTTAACCTAATTAATATTAACCAGCAAATGATTTTCAGATAATTTTAGATTAACTTTCTGTGGAAGGCTTTCACAAGAATATTGTTTGGCGGTCATAAACATATCTACATAAATATTGTGTGGGTGACATGCTTGATTTAATGGGGCTCTATGGTTTAATACTCAAAACCTTACATAATTCTTAAAGCCTTAACTGGGAAATTGCTGCCTGCGTCGCTGCAAAATGTCTGAATTATTGAACATTGAGCCACAAGACATTAAAGCGACAGGAGACTTTGGGGCCCCAAGGCAGCAGAGAAGTTCAAGTATGGAATAAATATTTTACAGAGCTCTGAAATCAACACGAGTCAATTCCATCACCACTGTGGCAATAACGAATCCTGGCAGCAGGTGTAAATCCCTTTAAAACACACAAATCAATGAAAAGCCACATAGCTCGGGGTATGATTTGGTAATCACAAGACGACAAATATAAAGGTTAGGGAGAAGATTTATTGTCAAATGTTGGTGTGGGAGATCTTACATAATCTAAAGCAAAGAATCTCAGACTCTGGCCTACTACAACTACCAAGCCAAATAAGTGTTAAATTGTAAGAAGCCTGTGTTTTAATTAACAGATGCGAGATGGAGGTGTCAGGTGCACATTTCTTTGGCCGACGTCAGCGTTCTTGCATAACATACCTCGTATGAATCCTCAGTAATTTAACTATGACGAGGCTGGGGAGTAAAACTTATTAGGAGGGAGAGATAATTAGTGGTTTTTCTGCATTCTGCAGATGTCATAAGAGATGAGATCGAGCACATTTAAGACTAGGCTGGCCAGACATTGTGAAGGGCTCTTGAGATTGCTGGAAGTCTATCTTTTCAAACGGAACCGTTAAATTGCTTTGTATAGTGTTATGTGAGGATTCTTGAAACAAACAGGCTTGAATATTTTGGACTGAGCTGCTACAGAACTTTGGTCAACATCAACTTTATTTTTTTGTTTAAATATGTCTGATAATGCAATGGCAGATTTTAATTTATAACAGTTTATTTAAAATGTAATCGGCACTCGCACACGCAATAAGTCAATTCAGACAAGTAAAAAAAATAACCTTACCTAAAACACTAAGGTCATATCTACCAGCATCTGAACAGCATCGCAGTTATGCTACACACTGAAATAGTCATGCTTTCCGATATTCTCTGCATCCCTGAAAATGTCCCCGAACAGCCTTTCAATACAAGTTTTTTTGTAATTATTTCAATATGCTCTTTATGTTGTCTCCCGTGTGTAAACTAGTGGTGTTACGATATACCAATGACGTGGTTTGGTTCCTATCGCAATTTTGGAGCCACGGATTGGTTCTGTGTACTGTGGGGGCAGGGTTCATGGCATGGTAGCAGCAATGCTAAAGAACGCTATATTTTACTCCCTTTTAACTTTGAATATTGTTACACCCTTAGTGTAAACCTAAAGCCCTATGTGAACTGGAACACACAATAAACAAAACTGGTCAATATCTGCAAGAAGGCCTGACAGAAGGTTAGACGAGCAGACTTCTCATTACAAGAACTTCTTGAAAGTTTTAAACCTGCCACTGACTGTCACTTAAAACTGCAGAGGTTTACTGTAAGGCGCACCTCAGAACCTCAGTGCTAATTGGCGATTTCACACTAAAACAGTGTTGAAAATGAATCCAGGTCCCAAAGGGGAAGTTCTCACGAACAATGCTGTGGCCTTAGACACTTTAAGGAACTAAAGCCACTAGAAAACACACATGCTTGTGTTAAGAGCAGCTTTGTAAGAGTTATTAATATAGATAAATAAGCAGGGGAGGTTTAGACAGATGAGTCAACATTAAACATGCTGACAGTGCGCAGAATGTCTGCAGAGCAATGAGAGCGCGCATGGATTTATAGCACACAGCAAATTGGTAAGTTGGTCGTGTTTTGTACTTGTAATGCAAGAGGTAGATTGAGGTACTTGGCATGCCTTCCCTCCTTCAGCAAGTGTTAAAGTTTAATGCAATGCTTTTCTTGCAAGAACATTTTAGTTAAGCCTATTCATAATTAACGTCTGACAACATGATATAACCAGCACTATGCTATAAATTGCTGATATTTGGATGGAGAGTGTGTATACCCCTTACGGACATTAACCATGGTTTTACTGCAGTAAAGGTAACCATGTTTTTTGGCACATTGGTTCCCATTTATATAACCACAGTTTTACTGCAAACACCATAGCAAACCCTTAATTGGTTAATTTGTGGTTACCAGGGTTTAACTATAGTAACCATGTTTTTCTTGGTGTAAAATGTAGTAAAATTGTGATTAATTCATTAATTTGTTCATTTTTTGATAGATAATTTTAATGTTTCTATAATTACTTTTTTGTGTTTTGTGAAGAACTTAAAAAAAACTCCTTTACCCAAAAACACTGTGTGCCATTTCCTTATTCTCCGTTCAATAATTACACCTTTCAGCAAAATGAGGAATTACTCCCCACAACATATTCGTTCACGTCAACTGTGGTCAGTGCTTTTGTTAATAAATGTCATTATAATAAATAGTTTTGTTTACCTAAAAATACTGCATGCTCTTTATTTTTATACAACCATAAAAACACCATAAAGTAGCTGCTGATAACCTCACAAATTCCATTTTATATATTAGAAACGGTCTTGCAAAAGTTTCAACAAAGATCCTAAATATGATGCATTGTAAGCTAAATGGGATGTCCCTCTGCTCCAAAGAGACATTTGCAATGTCTCCAAAACCTTGATTGCAGATGTTTTGCCAACACAAGAATTACATAAACTTGGGTCCAAAAGACACTGAAATTCAGGTGTCTGTGCCAAAGACAGGCAGCAAGAGGAACATAAACACTGGACCAAGATTGTGAGAGGACTGCAAGAAAGTACTTATACATTTGGCCAAACATGTCCTGCCCTGATAAGTCTATCAAGGGTCAAAAAAAATTAAAACAACAATGAAATCATAATTTTACAAGAAAAGGTACGGTAGAGACATTTCCATGACAAGATGCACCAAATTAGGGCATCAATAGCCCCATGGTGACCGGAAAGGCCCACTGAGACCTGAGATTGAGATCTGCCCTGTGTTCTACAGAGATATCATCAGTCTTTTTCTGCAAACAGGAAGAGAGAGAGAGAGAGAGAGAGAAAATGAAAAAAGACTCAGTAAGACAACATGCTGCTCAGATAAACAAGATGGGGCTGGAAAACAATGTACTTGCTGAAAAAGCAATGCAAAGATGCTCCAGCTATATTTACAGCCTGGATGCGTTATAATTCCAGTGTCTTGTTTAAAATAAAATATGCATGTGCATGTATTATTTTGGCTGGACTACTTTTTTATAATAATAATAAATATTAAAATAAAAATAAAAAGTAAATCTCTTTCATAATATACAACTTTAATAATAATGATCCAGTCATCGTACTGTACAAATAATAGTTTTAACATATGCCCCTTTTACAACTTTGGCTAGTACCATTACACCAGTGGTTTATAGTTCAGAGGAAATTCTGATGAATGCAGAATGGAACCAACCACATGATATTCAAACTAACCTTCCCAAACCTACCTGGTGCATAACAAACATCACAAGACCAAAACATCTGTACCAAACGCTAGTCTAGTCCTTGAGAGCAGACCATGATTCATAGCATCCCTGTACACTGAACTGATATGGCTTTGTCAAGCTTTCTTTTGTACTGCTCATCAAGGAAAGAGAGGATGCTAGTGGAATAGAAGGGTGAGTAAGTTGACTAGCCAGCGAAGCTCTTATTGTGTAATGCTGGGATAGAAATACAGTCCCTCCAGCAGACCGACAGGCCACACTGAACCGGTTTCTATGGAAACAAAATTCTAATGACCACACCCCTAGCTTTTGCTTTGATGACCATAGAATGATGCTACTGAATTTCAATGGCTCCACGCTTTGACACACCTTTCTCTTAAATGATGCTGCAGAGCCTCCCTCTCATCAGGACCGCTCGTTGTTCACAGAAAAAAAATACAGCACTCCAGTTTAACTAGCCTTAGAACCTCTTTAGTCATTATCTTTTGGGTCCTCTCTTCCCCCATCCCCCATCCAACCTTCTTATGCTCTCCCTCCATGATCCACCCATGTGACCACAGCCAGCCGTTCATTGGTTGATGCCACAAAAGCATCTGTCCAATCGGTGCAGTTCACTCACATAAACATAAGCAAAGCAGCATTCTTATGATTCAGAGCTGAGCCTTTCTTTCAGTGAAGAATCAATGTGAAAGTACTACATTAGCTTTTACTACTTTCTTGGCCCCTTCACTGCACTTGTAAAGCAGAGATTTTCTGTTTTTTGAAAAAACTGTTCTGACTCTAGGATCATCTGCTGCTGCCTGCATTATTTTGATCTCACCCCACTGGCTTTGTGACCAGCTGGTAGCGTTTTTCGTTCACTCCTCTTGGATAAACATGCATTTTCAGCACTGACACAGCGGACGAGGTTGTGACATGTAAGTTAAGCCTTCGAATGATAGAACTTGACCTGACTTCACATAGTAAGAATCACAGGAAGAGTAAAAGAGCTGAATGATCATGTGATGTTTTGTTTTTGTAAACATTGTGACCATGTTGATTATGTGCATTAAACCAGAGTTGGTTGGCAGGTTACTGTCATTACTGTTAAAAATATTTTAAGTAATATATTTATAAGTAATATTCAAATGTAAAGATTTTGTACTGCTGAAGAGGGCTGGAATGTATATAATTGAATAGAGATATTACACATAAGCATTGCTACAGAAAACCCTAAAATTTTACATTTCTCCTTTGTGATTACAACAAATTAAATAACCAAACAACCTGAAATAAACTGAATATTATTCTTGTTTTTAAGACTCCCTGCTTTGCCGGTCAAGGAGATATAATATTAGCTTGTTTCTTTAATTCCCTTTTGTTTAGTTTGACAGGCACTTTATTTATGGCGACTGATAGGGCTGCTATTCAAAATATTTTCAACCCATTTAAGAAAAAATGTTTTGGATCCAGTAATGGAATTTTACTCAACCTAAAAGATGCTGTAGAATAAATAATTGTGTTCTAATAAGATTCTTATGACTTGGACGTAATATAAATACATAGTAAAACAAAATATGAGCACTGCTGTTATTATATGTTATACATCGCATTCAATTTCCCAGCAAATGCAAAGTAGAAGCAAAGCGGACGTTAGCTGTGAAGGTCTAGGTAACATCACTTTCCAGATATAGCTTGTGTAGCAGAACAGAGGAGTTAAAAACATCTGTTAAAATTAGCTCTATACTCTAAAAGAGCAATCCTGGGAGATCCTGACAGAGATGTGTTGCCAAGTATTGACTGATTAGTACTCATTTTAAAAACAATAGTTCAGCCAGCAATGTCTTCTGCCTAAATTGTTTGTGTACACTCACACACTAGAAATTTACAAATATAAATTGGACAATATAATTAAACTACTGTATTATTGGTGTATACCACAAAAAAAAGAAAACACATTTTGCAAAATTTTGGGAAATTGCACTTGGTTCAGTTTCTTTTTGGCTTGAAAAATACTAAATGGGTTTATATGCACTTTTTCCTCAACAAATTGATAGAATTCCAAAACAAAGAGATTCCAGCCCAAACATGCATGTTTCTTTGAGCAGAAAACGTACAAAAGATAAATATTCATTCATAGGCACGCACACACACACACGTCAGATTTTACATGAAAAAACTGGGCAATAATCCATCAAAACGACATTCCCCAAACTTAATTCACAGTCCAAATAGCACTACAGAAGAATTAACTGGTACTTGGGTTTTCATGTTCTGAAAGATATGAATGAGTCACTAAAATGCATTTCCTGAGTGCCATCTAAATGCTTTCCCATCTTCACTCTTTGCCTGCTGCTGTGCCAACAACTAGCAATTTTTTTACATAAACCACCCTATAAAATGATGAACACGTGTTCATCATTCAGTGCCACATAAAGCACATGGAGAATCTACCCATAACCAATGTATCCGCTATACAGACAATAGTCGGCTGCTCTCTTTAGTTCAACGTCTGAAGTACAAAGGAAGACCCTATTAAGCCACACAGATAAAGAGTCTCTAATGGCCACATTAGAGAAGACCCACAGACTAATAAAAACAGCAGGACTGCCAACAGCATTTACTCTCCACCATCACACTAAACTGACAGCTGCTTAAAACCTCCAGGCTGAGAAATCTCACATGATCAACATTAACCCATAGCGCTTCTTGTGTGTACCTCTGCAGGTGGGGAAAAGCCAGATGTAGTCTCCCATCCAAAGCCTTACATTGCAGATTAGCACAGTGGATGCCAATAGGCCTCCGAGATCCATACTGAAGCCCAAGATGATGAGCCAGGATGACCCCAGATCACACCCAGTGCTGTGAGTACATCCATTAAAGATTTAAACTTCTATTAGTCGATCCACTTCTGACTATCCGGTTACAATTTACAACATAATTTTGCTTTTTAGTTACACATTTTCCTCAAAGTACAATTATGGTTGCGTTGCATATGCTTGTTTAGCGAACTAAAAGAAAAGCTCCAACCCGAGGTGACCGAGCTTATTAAACAGCAAAGGTTGAACCGCCTGTGTGAGGGGACTTGCTTTAGAAAGATCAGCACTCGCCGCAGACAAGGTCAGTAGCCCACCCAAAACCAGGTTCCCACAACCGCATGTGAAAGGACAACCACAACTTATTTTGTAAAAGCAGTTACACAAAACATTCAACTATGTTTTTGTCATTCAGAGGAAAGACAAAATGAACACACCGACCAACCAGCTCTCAGAGGACTTAACCGAAATGAGTGCGCTATATACAGAACACTAATATATATATATATATATATATATATACACACACAGTAGTAATACACAGGATCATATAGGAACACTAACATTTAAGTAAAGCATTAACTTCATTGAAAACCATATTAAAAATATAAGAGTTGAAGGCACAAACTGTAACAATGTTTACTGTGGCTTAATGTGTATTCATATGTACATTGTTACTTGTTGAAATGCAGGGCATCACAGGCTTAGGTTTCCTAGGTCATCTTACTGATGTGGGATCAGTTTATTATGGTATTGTTAAAACAACTTGAGGTTATCCCAATAGGAATAATATAGGCATTCGTATTCAGCATTTGAGGTAAACCAGAGCCTATGTAGGGACTTTATCGTATATCTCGACATCATGTTCAAATTATTATTTATTTTCAAGTCATGTTTAAATGTTCAAATATTGATCAATGATTTATCACGAGAGGGCAGCTAGTTATGCTTGAGCATAGCTTTAGCTTGAGCAATGTCTTTAATCAAGTTATTTTTCTCAGGGCAGTAGTTCTGTAATTAAAATCTAAAATTAATTTTCAGCGCTGTCATTGTACTAGTGCAAAAGCTGTAATACTGAAACAAAATGGCAGATTACCAGGCCAATTAATCAGTAATGCATTTATAACACAAAACTCCATAACATCAACAAACATTTCCTTTAGACAAATGTATACCATGTAAAATGCACGTGCTTTAGCTATACATTACTGAGAGCAATGCCTTCCTCTCTCTAGACAAGTTCTGGTATTGTCGCCTATCACCAAATCACAAAGTGTTACACTATGGAGATATAGAGGAACTCTCCCAAGGACAAATACCACACGACTCTCTACAAGAGAAAGGTCAGATCAACAACAATCTCAGCGACACCTTTTGATTAAACATAAGAGAATCCAAGTTTCATTTTTAATATTAATATCCAGGTCAACTATTGACCCATAGACCCCGTGTTCATTTGTAAACGAGAGAAACTGAACCTGTACACTCATCATAACATATCTGGTGTTTTCATTCAGTGACAGTAGCAGATATTAAAGCCGTGGTAACTGGTAAAGACTGCCCGCATATAAGAGAGAAAGGAGCGCTTAAGCAGAATAAGGTAAGAAGAATCAGACCACAAAAGCTTGAGATTGGGGGAATTAGTATTGAGAAACTTGTAAACAAACCTCCGCACACGACGCAGAAATAAGCTTTGTGGATCCAAATTCAGGACGGTGGGTCTACTGAAAGATTCTTGCAGAACCGTTAAAGAGGACAATGAAACCAAAACAGGAACGTAATCAGGTGAACACAATAAGCAATTAAACCAGGCGCCGAGACCACAACTCAATCTTAATAGCACCCTCTAGTGGTTAGAGAAGGTATTGTCCTTATTACATGATGCAGGCTTATTCATGTTAATGAATAATGGCTTTATAGAAGAGAATGATACGAGAGTAATGTTTCAGGTAACATAAAGCACGACAGTGTCAGAGTAGCAGGTGCATGCTACTACAACACCATTAATTGTGTTGTTGCTGCACATCGTATGATTTAAGAATATACTGTGGGTGCCATCTGCAGGACATTGAAAAAGCCAATGTGACTGATGATTGACTAACTTCAACTAAATCAGATATATTTTAGCACCAAGTCATTATCAGCCATTTAACATTCTGAATTGACCCTGTAGGAAACTCTGGGAAGCAGGTACAGTGACAGAAGCAATCTGGTGTGGTTCATCTGGTTCATGGGAGAGGAAGTGAGGTTGGGTGCATACATCTGGTACTGGGCTTGGAGATCAAAAATCTTCCTCTGCTTTTCAGGAGCTGTTGGAACTGGCGTTTTCCGTTTTCCACACCTCTGATGAGTATCTGAATTTTATTGCTCCTGACAAGCATGAGGTGAGAAGCTTCACAACACATACAAACATTCATATATCATTAATATTTTTCAAGAAAAGATATCACTTTATCACGCTCAAGAATTGTAATATTGTCATATCAGTTTCATCATCCGTGCACTGTTCCATCTTAAATTCCAAATGAATTCCAAATTCCATTCCTGGTTATATTCTTTTATCTATTCTGATTTCCTTTCCATTTTTCTTGTTCTGTTCTGCACTAGTTCTGCATTTGGACTGATGGCTTAAATGCTCTTCTTGGAAAAGACATGACAAGTGAGCTAACTAAATCAGATATGGACACTCTGGTTTCTATGGAGTTAAAGCTGCGCCTCTTAGACCTTGAAAACGTTCCGATTCCTGAGGTTCCTCCTCCTGTCCCCAAAGAGCCAAGCACTTACAACTTTGTTTATGACTTTACCCAGCAACAGGTCTGAGACTTACCGATCAATGTTCAACATGCCCGTTTTGCTACTCCTATGGACAGGAACATGTTCAGATCTTAACTTTCCTATAGATGTGATTTTTAATGTTATGTATCTGTTTTCTATTTTTAAGTTTCTTATTACTGTATGTAAAACAAACTCAATGGTGTACAGTAACTTTTGAGTCAAGTTTTAAACAACACCCAACTTGGCATCATTCACATAATGTTGTGCGAGTAAAGTACATATCCGTGTTAAATGCTGGAATGATTTTCTTCATGTATATTCTCTAAAGAGTTGGAAGCTGTTTTTAGCTAAGAACACACAGACAAAATCAATACAATCACTTTCAGAGCTGTTATGAATGCCATGTGCTAGTGCTTCATGGACAGATGGGTGTATTCCAAAGCTACTTAACTTATTGTATTATATAAGACCAATGAACTGATTAATGCATTGCTTCTTACTTAATGTCAATAAATTATATCAGACTCCATTTGGCATCTATATTTAAGACATATATGGGAATCACGCATTATAACAGAAATCCAAAGGGGATTCCTTTAAGGAGCTCCACTCTGCCCTTCTTCTTCAACAGCGCTGAGCAGCGTAACCTAATGCTTTCGTGTCTGGTGTTTTAGAGACAGATTATTTTAGTCTTTAAGATAAAAACAGCTTTGACTTCACTGAAAAAACCTGTTCCGTTTTAAAACCTGACACCCTCTCCCATCTTCCCCAAAACACATTTATTTGCTTGAAAACTGTTCTGTAGAAAACACTTATAAAAAGCTTTTACCAGTCCACATGTAGGTTCACTCAGTAGATGACAAACCATTTGTTTTCAATGGCATCCTATACTGATAATCAAAATGTTCATGAAATCTATGAAACTTTTTTAAAGGTTGCTAACGCTGCTTGAAATTTGACATGCCTCCCACAAATAAAGACTCTTTCGATTTGTCAACTGCAAAAAGAAACTGTTTCAGAAATCAAACACAATATCCAAACAACACAAAATTCCCGCAACTGAGCCCATATCCTACTTAAGATCACAGATAAGAGCTTTCTGATAAACTGTCCCAATAAGTAGTTTCCCTTCATATCGGGCTGCCACAGAAGAACCAATGATCACGCTGCCATCATCTTCATATACCTGTGTCACATGTGGCTTTTCAAAGAGAATGTCCTGAATCTTGATCACCTGAAGTACAACATGCAAATACTTTAGCTTTTCTTTTGGGTGGGTGGGTTTAACATTATTATTATTATTATTAACATCAACCGAATACTATAAATATGTTTGTCCAGCACACACCTCAGATCCAGGTGGATCATTCATATCAGCAAGTAAAAATTTGAGACCATTTGGGTGGCAGCCCAGCCATAGATCACCAGTTTTACGGTCCACTTCAATGTTGTCACATAATGACCCTACATCAACTTCCTATATAAGAAAAAATAACACACTTTATGAGTACCATACAGATCTCAATGCACAAAAGTGAGAACATTTTTGTCGTTTTTTATTTACCTTTAAACGAGACAACACAGTCTTTTCCTGTATTTCCATGACAACAATTTTATGGTTCAGAACATCAGATACATATAAGTGCCTAAAAAAGAGAAATTAAGTAAGTGTTATTTGCATGAACAGCACAGGAACAAAACAACACTCCAAATACTTTAATGCAAATAAAATATCTCGCACATTGAAATATTACGAATGCAGTCGGTGACTTTTCTTCAGAAACTTGCCTTTTGTCTGGGGAGATATTTATGCCGTTGGCAGAAAAGAAGCCTCCCGCCACAGCCTGCACGGTCTCAGGACTGTAGTAGATGACATCACACCAAGCCAAACACAGAAAAGGCTCCAGAAACTTCAGAATCTCATTAGTGAAGTAATGATCATTGGTGGCATAGAAGCTCTCGGTACCCACAGCTACGATGTCATTCACACTAACAAATTGCACATATATAAACTGCTTATTATTCCCTGAGTAGGTTTAAGCAAAATTTACTGCAGTTTACTGAAGCACCTACTTCTTCAGGAGTTCATGTCTAATTGTCTTGATGTATTGAAGTGAGTCTTCCTCTTCGACAAATCTGAAAATCTCCACCTGACTCTTGCCTTGAGGATGATTAACAACAAATACATATCTGCTGCCATCTGTAGGGAGAAAAGAATTTGCTATTA
>JAZGTJ010004379.1:0-31125 GCA_036877575.1 Botia almorhae | reverse complement strand
ATGCCAATCTCTGTTTAAATGCCAAACACAGAAATCTCTGAAGCAAAATATCTCTGTAATATTGGAATGGACATTACTGTACAACTAGGGCATCTTGTTAGCATTAAACTAATAGACAAATAATATTAATGTAGCTGTATGCTGTAACAGTACTAACTTTACTGTAGAAACTACAGTGGCATAGTTTTTACCATTAAATTTAGATGCATGACATTAAACGAGTACAATAGAAGGATAGAAGGAATTAATAAGAATAAATTTGTCTTCTAAAACATAACATTTACTGTATATGATAAAATTATGTGGTAAAAATTACAGTGAACCAAGCATTTTTTTCTCCACCATATTTGCATGTGTTAATTGCTAAAATGACTTTTTGTCCGGTAGTATATTGTTTGATGTAGTTTTGAAAAACTATCCATAACATGAAATGCAAATATATTTAACATATGAACTGTCAAACAAGAAAAATATTCAAAGCACACATGGGCACATTTATCATTATAACCCACTTCTAATTATCAATTTTCAAGCTGGTTTTATTCGCTGCGGAAAAGCTTACCACGACACCACAATGATGTGTGACTGATGAGCGCTTTATGTTGATTAAAATATGAATCTGTAATTTTGCCTGCAATTTACTTCGGCATCTTAAAAGTGCCACTCAGTACAGACAACAGTGTTGCTCTACACAGCTCTCACAGCTGTGGGCAATTATGCTGTGGAGCACCGGGGCTGTCGTGCTCTCATGTGTTCATCAGCCCGCTGAAGTTTTCAAGAAAAAGCTGCTGATGCGAAGCAGTGTGCAAACAAGATTTTCCCTTATGTTTATATGAGGTTGGCCATACAGCAGAAGGATTTACAACAGAGTTGACTCTAATTCTACTGGGAACATGTTTTGGCCACCTAAACAGACTTAAATACGAATATTGCAAATGAGAAAGTTGCAGGACATACAGTGTATATACTGCAATGCAGCGTGTAACATTAAAACCACTGACAGATGAAGGGAATAACACTGACTATATCATTTCAATGGCACCTGTTGAAAGGTGGGATATATTAGGCTGCAAGTGAACAGTCAGTTCTTACATTTAATGGGTTAAAGCTGAAAAAATGGGCTTACAGACAGAGGGTTAGTGTGTCTGGTCCGATCAAACAGAATAGTTACTATAGCTCAAATAAATAAATAAAAACTTACCGTTGCCAGTGATAAAAAAGGTGTCAGATTATACATTAATTGAATGTGTCCCAGTTTGGTGCTAACAGAAAGTCACCCTAATTGTTAAATACCGATCTATTAGGAGCCAGGATTTGCCTTTGATAACATTAGGTGTCCCACATTAAAATGCTCCATTGCATAAGAAACAGATTTAATAACAGGATTTATCATCCAGGTGATCGTGCTGAGTTTCCCCAGAGTTTTCTCCAGAAGTTTCAGTAACTGGCACCCTTACATAATAGTCATCAGAGTCCTTCAAAGGGAGATCCCTGTGCTCTTATTAAAACACACCCCTGAAGAACAGTAAAATAGCTTCCCCTCCGCATTACTGAGGCAGACAACAGCGGTGACTCTAAAACCACCGGTCCTGCACATTCAGATAGCTGTTGAGCCGGTGTCGCATGCAAAACTGCAGCAAGTGATTCGATTTATGCATTTTACAGTTCATTATGCATGAGCAGAGTGAACTGGTGCATTTATGCAAAGCAGAAACCTATTTCTGCAAAAATGCAGAAATGTCCTTAAGCTGCCAGGTTTGACAGCTATTTTAACCGAAGGGCTCTGTTATATATATATATTAAGGATATTAGCTCTCACTCAAGGTTTACTTAGCATGCACACATTAATGTGTGCACAGAAAGCTTTTAACTGTCACATTTTATTTACTCTGGTGGTCTGATCTTTCAAAATGTACACAATATGAGTAGTATATATTTCACAGTCTTCAGTAAATTACAACGTTTCAGCTTATTCACTAGCCACACACATTTTAAATGAAGTGACTGTCATTCATATACATTGTGCCTCATTAACAACATTGTGTTTTGAGTTTCATTGAGTTTCATTGAATTTCATGGAAAATTGCAATTGGCAAGTATGCTGTATGTATCGTGCTAATTGTTACACTGAAGACAGTGTATGTTGGTATATGTTTCAATGGTTGAAAATATATCAATATAATTGTGCCAGAATATGAATTTCTTTAATTACAAAACTACATTTTTATTTACAAAAATATTTTTGAAATAGATTACTTGGACAAAATAATGAATAAAAAGCAGCCAATAAGAGTCAAGCATAGATGGAAATTCCTTGAAGTGATCCTAAATGGTAGTGTATATTTAAATATATAATACATTAATTATATAATGTACAATTATACATTATACTTTTTATACCAATTTACTATTACTACACACATCAACAATACATCAGGCTCACAGCTGATTGGTTCATGTCAGTGAACAAGTTTTGCACAGCTTCCAGTGTAGACAGACTCAGACTGCTGTGGCATCGATCGTGCCCATTGTGGACAGGGTGTTAGCAAATCAGGTGCTAAAATAACAGATAAACCTGTGCAAATAAATGTGGCTATTAGCAGGCACATTTCATCCTAGTAATTTAGCCCTCTGTCTCTGACAGGCACCACAATTCACATCGCTCATATGTTGTCACAGCTCTTTTTGGCTGCAAGCATTTATCAAAATTACATATAAAAGAAAACACTATTTATTGTTCTCTCACTGTTATGCTCTCTGTTCTACTCCTCATCCAGTTTTATGGTTGTCGTAAATACATCTGACATTTTTGTCAGACAGACCTAGAGGGCAGCTGAGGATGAAGGGGCCTGCTGACATTTATGGTAATAAACAAGGTAGTGGACTGGCGCCATTGATCCGATTCTGGCTCCCTGCGTGTTGACTATGCATCGCTTTTGAAGTGGGATGGTAGATAAAAAAGTCACAGCTGAGTTAATAAGGATACAACAAGAGACAGTCTGTCAGGGCTGCTGTTCCAAATATGAGATGAAGACAAAGGGACGCTATTTTCTTATCAAACGAAAAGAGGATGGAGGGGTGTTGCCTCCATATTGGACAGGGAACATGAAAGGATGCCCTGATACATTCTTGACCTGCTGGCCTCTGCTTGGTGTGTCTTTCATGGAGATCCATTGCACTATTTTAGCATTCCATTGGGTACCAAACGGTTTATTTTTTTAATATTGGAAGAAGGGATTAGCATTGCAATTTACCCCTAAGACAACAGTCATTTTTTAGTTCCAATCTGACTAATTAAACTCAAATTCTCTAAACAGATTTCGAATTTCTGTGAGGGCAAATAGGTTCGATTTTAAACAGAATGAGAAAGCTGAAGGATATTGTAAGCATTCTCAGGTTGGCATTCCTCTATGTTCAAAAGTTGCTAATGTTGTAAATTGCTTAGCTTTACAGTAAGTACATACGGGCACAGAATCATAAAGGCCACATGCTCGCCGCAGATATATTTGATGTTAAATACTACATTGTGGCATTTAAGGTAGATATATTTAAGGTATTTTATCATTTTGTGGGTCCCTAAGGAATCGAATCTGTGATCCAGGCCCTGCTAGCATCTTGCCCTAGCAGTCTAGCAGTTAAAGGAATTTAATTCAACAAACATATTTGCGTTTATTTTATTAGGAATATCACAAAATGAGAGCGTGACCAAAAGCTGTTTGCAGAGAATTAAGTTCTCTTACCAAAACATAACAGCCAATTTCGGTTTGCAAAGAAAAGTGTTGATGGCAAATTTATTTTACACCAAATATGAATCGACCAGAATGTGAATGAGCACATTTTTGTATTTTGTACATTTTTGTCATCAATGGCTTTTGATTATTTAATGCTTTATAAAGTGAAATGACCTTGTCAACTTCACATATAATGATAGTAGTAGTTAACGGTTGACAGGCTTTTTTAAATACATTTTATCATTAAAACACTTCAGTGAGTTTATTTTTTTCAGGGACAAACATTTTATATTTTTCAAAAGGAAACAGTCGATAAGGGTTCACCTCAGTTACTTTATTACAAAGTGAATAGGTGAACTTGACTAACTTCAAAACCAAACTTCAAACATGGAAAAAGAGCCCCTTTATATCAAACAACAACAGCAGTCTCTCAGTTCGGAGTTACCTCAATTAACTTATACAGTACCAACATATGCAGCCACCACCCAACCTGTCATTCAAGGTCTTCAAAAGAGGAAAACTGACTACATGCTAGAAACATCTAAAAGCCTTTAGTTTTATCTCCATCAGCACAATCCCAGAGATTCCTTGACCAGCCGTCATTGGCTGCAAGCCGAGGAGCCTGATCTCTAGAACATTCTGTTCAAGTATCATTATCCTCTTCTCAACCACCTGACTTCCTGAGCATTCTTTAAAAAGAATGAAAGGGAAAAAGGCTGAATTGAGAGCACTAGGTGTCTGAGACTTGCTCCTGAAGCAAGAGAGGATCTACTTGGTCACCAACTCACTCGGTTCCTCTGGAGACAGTAAATTGGTTGCCCTACTTGTTGAATGGAGTGTGGCATTAGCTCATTTTATGAGCTCTGACTGGGCTGAATGGCCCATTCACTGTAAATGGAACCATTAATGGGTCTGTCAGGTAAAGGAGAAAGCTCTTAAACAATTATCTGCCAAACACTTGAGAGCTAGGTGGTTCTGTGTAATGAGAATACCTGAGTAATAGATGGAACTAGCAAGGTGGTACCCTGTGATACTAATACGCCAGTATTTTCATGAGCCAAGAACACAAAATAGCGCCTCTTGTTTGTGTTTAATAGAAATTAGGATTCCCTCATGCTGAAACAGTTTAATAGGCTACTGTGTTTGTTTTTGAATCATTCTCAATTCCTAAACAGTTGGGTTTCCTTTACTACATTCCAAATCATAGAGCATGACGTACACTGTAAAAGTAAAGCTGTAAAATTGTTACCATAATTAGTACTTTTGCTACCATATCTGACAATTACAGTTGCTGGTGTGACCTACAGTAAATCAAGTCAATTTGATTTAGTTACATTAAACAATATGGACCTGAAATCAGTTAATTTCGATGTTAACACATGAAGTACTTTAAGTTGCCTGTCAAAACATTTTTCAGTATAGAAATAAAAGGATTTTACACCATCACACTGACCACTGACCATGACAAGGAGCCTTAAGCTTTCCAATGGGAATAGTCTGGTCAATAGTAGAGTTTTCTCGCTAACCAGACTGAATGATAGGTGAGCAGAGCTAGCATGAAAAAACAGGTGTTAAAGGGATTCCTCTGAGAATGGTTCCTTCATTTCACCTGTTCTTTAAATCCATTGAAGGGCCTGTAAAACATACCTGCTACTGTAGAAAATAACCAGTTGGAGGCCAGTTAAATATAATAAAATGCCTAGCTGCTGTAGCTGTACTAAACCATGTAATTCAGTCAGATACATTTATGTATGTGAGTTCTATCTGTCCTCACCCCTAAATTTGGGAAAGTAACATTCAAATCTTTGTCAGTGCATTGCAATGTGAGGGTTGTCTGTTTTGTATATGATATTTTTTGTCTGATGTAATATTGATGGAGTCAACTGCACTTCAAATAATATCCCTGCGTAACAGGATCAAACCAGCATAGTGATAATATACATGAGATTCTACGTGGAAATTTCCTCAGGGGGCATCAGAGATAGAGATGAAGATATCAGGCTTGACATAATGAGCTCCTTTGAGACTTCTGTTTTTCCTCTAAAACCACAGAACACCTCAGAGGACATGCAGAATACAAATTCTCCTCACCTAAGGATAAAGGGTTACATCACACCGCAGCGTGCTGGCGACAGAGCGAGCACATGACATCCTGTAAACCCAATTCAGGTCTAGAATTCTCACAGCATACATAGAGATGCTTAACAACAACAAAATTGCAGGTTCTTGTAATGGTGTATGTCCCCCTAAATCATCCTACTGTGTCCGTCTTCGCACAATGCCAGAGTGGTGTGCTGAATAAGTGGCCACCCGGGGGGAATGCAAAAATGTTCACCACCACACAGACGATTTTTTTGAGGTTGTTAAACTGATGTTACTCAGTCCCAACCGCTGGGTAAGAAAAAAGAGGATTCCCTCGATCAAAAACAAAGCAACCCACGCTGCCAGCTGGAGTCTGAAGGGAGAGACACACTGGCACAGCAAAGACAGACATGATTCAAGGTCTGGGCCCAAGGAAGAGGAAATTAAGATGCAATTAGGAAGAGGTGTGTGACAACAGAAGCTGTGTGAACCTAAGGCAGCCTCCTGCTGCCCCACTCCCCTGTTAGTCATTGACTTAACAGGCAAAGCTCCATGTATGAAGATGCCGCCTAAGGAAACTGATTTTAAACAGGCTTCAGATGTATTCTAATATCTTATCCAATGAGCTAAAACAAATGAAGTGAACTATACAGATAACAAGCAAATATTAAGTGTCTACAATGCTTATTTGTCTGTAGAAATTGAGTTATAGGAAACAGAGTCATCAACTTTAATAAATAAATGTAGTTTCAAAAAGGCTGTTTCAGGTGGCATTTTTATTCTTTTCACCAACCAGCGAGCAGCACAAACAGGATTGTGGGAACTATGCGTCTTGCAAATGTCACCAGATGAAGGCAGTATGTTATGCAAACATCGGATTCGGACTTACCCTGTTGCCTTCCTACCTCCATATATTACCTGTTATGGGAATTCGGACACAGCCAGGGTCTTTAACCTGATAAGGCACACCTGATACTTCATAACCACTGCCATAAATCCAGTATTGTGTTTTTATTTCACAGAGTCCTGCCTGATGCATGCACCACACAACATGTTTGGTTGCCGCTAAAACGATAAGCACCTGGTGTTGCACTTCTGGACCTGCTTCACCTTCAATTCCCCGGGTACGATGACATCACAATGCCCCATTTTTGGTTTCAGACTTTCTGAACATTTACCACAGTTTTTATCTCTACTATCAAAGGCAGTATCAGATTGTTAATTCCATAATTTTATTCCATATGTAAATGTAAATTTTTATATGATCATTCGTCATGTTTTATATTGAATAATTTTATATTTTAAACCTTTGAACACTATTTGTCAATAAACCTTTACACACAGAAAGAGTTTCTGTAAAGCTGCTTTGAAATCATGTGTTTTTGAGAAGTACCATACAAATGAGTGGCTTCACTTGATCTAAACAGAAGGTTCCCATGGGCACGTCACCAACAATCTCTCTTTCCATCTTCACCCCCCGCAACATCTCAGCACGTTCACCTGTCTACAAAATACACCAAACTGTGACCAGCCGTGAAAATCGCCAGGTGTATTTCAGATTCTGTTACACGGGATTGTAATGATGTCATTTCTTTTGATGATTCGCTGCCACCTTGCCAAATCTGTGTTGTCAAATAGCTCAGCCCAAATACAACGTTAATCAAATGCTCATAACAGATGTACTGTCCCTGTTGTAAGCACCTGGAGTAACAGAGCATGCAGATGCTTCTGGATGCTTTTGTGACTTCTTCCTCCCGCTGCTCTGGTTCCCTTCTGATGCATTTGTCTCCCGCAGAGCAGAGTGGCTCCCTCGCTCACTTTTCTTCTCCCTCTCTTTTCCTTCTTTTTACCCTTGAGCCTGAAGAAAGTAGTTTTCATGCTCTGCTGTCTAGAGTCGACCCTACTTCACTCCAGAGTCACAGAGCATGTAAACCTTCTTCCACACAGGTGGAAGAACGCTACTGTTGTTGCCATTTGAACATTTACACAGACACCTTCAGTGCTTTGAACCTTATCTTTTAAATGTTAAAGTAGATCATAAAAATGTAATTAAGGGAAAGACGTTACAGCCTTGCCCTTTAATCTCACATGAAAGCAAATCATAGTGGCTTCTGTATAACACTATAAAATGCTATATATTCACATACAATGTTCGCATACATGCAGTTCCTATAGAGTTTCAGGAGGAATCTCAGCAATGTCACACAATCCACAATCAAAGTCCACAATCAAAAGTCAGAAGTCATTTTAAGGACTTAATTTTCCAGGGAATTTTCACGAGAAACAACAGAAACAAAATTGCCACTTTAGTAAAAAAATACATGTGAATTCCGAGCATAAATATTTTCTTTTGGAAGTTATTGGTATTGGGAGAGTCACAGGTGAGTTTATTTTTCTATAAGATACAATTTATTTAGTCATATTTAATCTTAAACTGTCATAAAAACCAAAGTACTTCTATACTATCCACAGCTGGATAAAAGACTGCAGCCTGTTCTTTAATTCCAGGAAAACCTTGGAAACCCAAAATGAGAAGGAGAACCTAGGTTCCAATATAACCCTCAGTTCAGAAGTGTTTGGCAGAGACAACAGGATGCGACAAATCAGATCACACCTATAATACGCTCGTCACTTATGTATTAAGATATTTAGGAGTTTTTGAAGTTGTTGAGTTTTACAGCTTTCAGTCTAATAAGGATTAAATTACATGCTCGTGTAGTTATACGCTATTTGAATGTCTAACAATGAGGCATTGGCCTTATTCAACAGTAAAACTGTTTTCCTTTACACTACAACCTAATAGTTCATCGGCAAAGCTTATAAGACATCGCTGTGATAATTCCCACCAGTAAGAAAATATCAAGATTACAAGCCTTGAACTGACCTTCCACTGCCAACTTTCACAGCAATTTGCCGCCAATTCTTTCATTTTATTTATTAACAGTCCTACAGCACTTAACGGAGGCAGGCTTGTATGAAAAAATAATACCTCTGAGAAAAGCTCCTCCACAATACCACTGAGACACTGTCACCGCTCTGCGATTCAATCTTTCAGACAGTATTTCAGCAGTTTGATGCGTTTTCATCAGCGCTATTTTTCATTTGCGAAATTTCAACAACCTAGTCATCATTCCGTCCGATGATGTTTCGATGCGTGATGCGTCTCGACGCGAGCAAGATGAGAAGTTGTCTTTGTTTCTAAACTGCTGTTCTACCCATTTCATCACAGACCATTTCAGCCTCTCAAGGAAAAAGAAATTGTGTTTTCCATTGTGCAAATCAAACGAATAAGCTCTTTCTCTCGTACGCCAGTCACAGCGTGGATTTGAGCGACAGATTGCAGAGGATAAGGTTTCAGACCGCAAATTTTCGGGTAAAAACACTTTGAAAATCTAGCTTAGCATTGAAGCATTAAGAACTAGTCCTGGAGATAAATTTACACGCAAAAAAGTTTTTGAGTCTCAAGTCTCACGAAGGACAAAGGTCTTTGCCTGGCAAAGACTAAACTTTCTGATCGCATTAATGTCAATGTAGCATTTTACTGACTCAGTCATCTTCATTGGATGCATCTGTTTTTTACTCAGACTAATAATTCTAACTGATATTGAATAATAAAGCTGCAACTATTTGGGTTAACAAAAACAAATTATAGAGTAAGTACATAATACATCAGTGTTAAAACTGTCACCTTAACTTACCCTGATTTGCAACTGTAAGCTTATAATATCACTTGAGTGGTTACGTTCAATTTTGCGAGAAATGTTATTTTTAGAAAATAATGTCTCATCTACATAGTTTAAGTTACGTCCGTAATAAAAAAGAGGACCTGGCTACTATATTATGTGTGAGAGTGCTGAGGATAGTGGAGCATTCGTAGTTTGTTCTCACAGCAGTTGTTTAGAATTTCAAAATCATCCTTGTTCAGAAAAAACTTTGCAAGTAACTTGCAATTTTATGTATCAAACCGAGATGGTGAGAGAGAGACAAAAGTTTCGTATTGAAGCTTTATACATTTCCAAAACACTGAACTTTACATCAAATCTGCTCATTGCTCAAATCTGCTCACTAATTCAATGTCTGCTTAGTATTTCACAAACAATTAAAAACTGATTAACACTTACATTAACAGCCTTATATTTTATATAAGTATTATGGTTTGACTAATACAAGCCCTGCATTAACTGATCAGTGACAAATCCGTCAGGGCTGAGACTGAGACAAATGATGCTCTAACTTGCACAAAACTGGCCTCCTTAGTGCAGAAAGTAGGTGCAAAAGCAATATATATATATATATATATATAGAGAGAGAGAGAGAGAGAGAGAGATTTGTACCACTTTGATTCTTGAGTAAATGATGGGAATTAGAAAACTGTTTAGTCATAACATTAGCCATTAACTGCTACAGAGAAACACAAATTATTTGAATTAAAAGCTCTTATACCTCATATGTCCTCTGTGACCCCAGACAAAAGAAACCCAACACCATCATTGTAAATAAAATTTCACCAGACTGGCTGTGCTGCCATTTACAGTCTCAAATGTCCATCCACTATTTTTGCAGTTTCATGTATATATTTGGCATAAGTTTTCCTTTATTACCCTCCTGTGGTCTCTCCATTGACCTTTGCATGGCAGACACCATCATTAGTGGCAGACCTATCCTTACACACACACACACTGCTCAGCCTTGCTGTTTCAGGTGCTAATGACATCACTGCTCTTTGCTGTCCAGTAAAAGGTCAAGGATGATAGCCATTGGTTGACGTTATTTCTTAGAATCTCTTTTATTGTACCACATATTTTCTATATTTATATTATTATGTTACAGTGTCCAGCATCGACAATGCTCATTTCAAATAATGTTAGAATCTCAGTAGTTCTAATACTCAGGATAAACATGGAATAATCTTGCAGAAACTGTGATGTGAAATGATAAAATAAATAGAAACCTACACAATTGTTCAGTATTTGCCATGTTTGATTTAAATTACGATGGGCTTAAGGAAGGCTCTATGTCTTTGTCATTTAAGTCAAATCAAGTAAATATATCATACAGAATATAATTAAATACACACAGGTAATCCAGAGTGCATGACTGGAAGTTTGACCCAGTTCTTAAAAAGCAGGAGCCACATAGAGTGCAGCCAGATGATCAGAGACAAGAATGTTTATAAATTAGACTGATCTTCAAGTATGAAAAGTTGGGTTAATCAAAGGAATGTGAAATAAAGCTGGGCGCACTTTGGTTCAGTTGACCTGTTAGATCATGGCCTACTAGTTTTCACAAAACATGAAATAATTTACATAGTTAATCTGATTGGTCAATTGATAGTTAAGCTTTGTTTTGTCTTTAAGCTCCTGCAGTTTTTTATTTTTTGTGTCAGTACACGTATAATACGAACAAAAAGAATGTAAACAGTTGTCCAAACACTAAGTTGACAAAAAAGTTTTAAAAAAAACTATACAAGCGTTCGGTTTATTTATTACAATAATTGTTGTTTATTATAAATGTTTATAGTAAGATAACTATATTTCGTGTTTCATGTGTTTGGAAAATTGAAAAGACATGAATTTATCTTCATCAATAAAGATTGAGTTGGCCAAATGGAAAGATATACCAAATTGTAAAAGCAACACAAGCATAATGTAATTACAGCAGAAATTAATGCTTCTAGGGGAAGAAAAACTTTTCCATTGAAGTACAGATTTGTAATGTTGCCATATTTCCCTTTTGTTATCAGTTATTATTGTATGTAAAAACATCTGTGAAAAACTACTCCATTGTTAAAAGACAATGTCAACCACAGAGGTTAAATAAAACAGTTCTGCAATCAATTGCTGTATTTTATCCTGTTAGCAATATAATATCCTGTGACTATATTAACACCACCAGCATAAACAACAGTACAGCAAACGAAATTGTCCACACTGCTGGGTTTTTACTTCCTCCATCACGGAAGAGTACAAAAACACACAAAGCCTGGCAATTTGCCTGACAATTTCCTGAATGCAAAGGTGGCAATTTGTATGCGCTATTTTTGAAAACAGCCACAAGAACGTTCTAGCACCTTTAAAGTTGCCAAGGCACCAGCCTCCACATCGAGAGTTGCTTGACAGGGTAATCAGCAGCCGGCTCAGCCCCAAATAAGCCTGAGACCGCACTGTTAATACAGCCAGAGACACATTCAAGGTTATTACGGCTGATATAGACTGCTGTACGCTTTACTGTGGTATTGCAGCTCTGAGAGGTAAAGATATAGAAAGATTCAACATCATTGTTTCATTCCCCCTCTTTGTTCTACAGAGTAATCCACTGTCATCAAATAATAACACAGGCAGGGACATTGGAAACGTATATGACTGTGGGATTTTGGGCTTTATGCTTTCTGTCTGCTTGCAGTGAAACTTGGAAATGTTAGTAGTATTGTTTGAAATGCACATTATACAGGTAACGGTCTCATTTCAGCCTTGCGGTATTGATCCTTCATATGTCTGTCAATCCATGTGTTACTCAGAACCAGGACCTTAACAAGGTGTTATGTTGTGGTGAATACAGCATGCTCACTGCAGGGGTAAAGAACCAACTGTTTCAACTGTTTCAAGTTAATCTCATGCACAAAACAAAATAAATAATCATCACATGTACGTATATTGTAATTCTGGGAAACTTCTGAAAAGTATTAACACAGTAGACGCAGTAAATAAAAATAATACTGTATATTTTATTTAAGCAATAAGTTACAGGAGACTGTGCTATATGGTAAATATAGACAGAGCTGGGAGGTGTAAGGCCTACAGGTTATAAGTTCTTCATGTGAGACTATATTAACAACATGGCACAGCCTTGAGTGCCTTATTAATAAGGGTACCACATAATAAAAAAATATAGGATCTAAAATGACAATTTATAAAAGTAAAATGTTGCCCTTCCATTAGAGGATATTGCCCTTGACATGTAAGCGATAAAAAATGTTGCATATGCAACCAAAATAACGATCTCCTAGGGGTGCTGCATAGTGGTACAAAGGGTAGATTGATCAACAGCTCAAAGCTGTGCTTCATCAAACTGACCAATTAGCATCCAGGACTGGAGCTATCCATTTACTTATGAATACTCTTTATAATCATTAGTAATGGGCTGGTTCATTTTGACTTGCAACAGAGGAGGAAATTAGGACTCCATTAAAGAATCAAAAGTTTAAATTATGACATATTTCTTCTCATTATCAAGAGCTTCATGTGCCACAAATCATAAGGATGAATTTGGTCTATATAGTCAATTTCAGTAATTATGTAAGTCTGTAGTTTTAGAATATGTCCAGCAGGCACAATTGACCAGAATGGCCTTTAAAAAAGTCAGAACATACCAATTAGGTGTAAGCTAATTGTTCGATTTATACTGAAGACCCAGAGCCTATCCTATTTAGAATGTACCCTAAGCCATTAAAATTAAAGTGTATTTATAATTTCTCAATCATGTTTTGGAATAAGAATTTTGGGTCTTTGAATTGGGTCTGTATAGATATTAATCAAAATGACATTAATTTAATATAAAAAAATCAATGTGTCTACTGTCTTCATCACCGACCTACAAAAGGGAGAAATTAGAATGACTTTTTATTCATAGTGAAGTAAATGCTATATTGCAACATATTAGGTGCATTACTCCAATAAATAATGAAAAACAATTTTAAGTCTTGTTTACTTAAACTAAATTCCAAATTGGGCAGCATTAATATCTAACTCATGTTCATGTTTTAAATATCATAAATTAGCAAGTAAAAGAGTACATTATAGTCCCATCCATAAATCATTATTTAATAGTTATCTTTAATTTGTGTTAATGGCAGAGGGTCAAAGTGTCCCACAAGATATAAGGAGTTTAAACTGATCTGAGCTCTAGAAGCAGATATGGAGTGCAATGGGCTCATCTACACCACTTGAAACAGAGACATGATAAAATAGAATCACCTTAAAAGGTCAATGGAACATTCTAAATCTTCATTCTGAAGGCCACTTATATATACAGCAAAAATGTAAAGATATCACTTTCATGCCCATTGAACAGATAATTACAAAAACCATCCCCTGCTGTCTTCCTTTTCATGCACAAGCGAACCCCTTTCTCCAGGTATTACATTAGGTTCATTTTTACCAGAACTAGAGAGCTGAAATTGTCATTCAGACCCTCCAACTCACCACTGGATTTTTAGCGAAATGTCCAAATTAAACTTCAATGACCTTTTCGAAACATGAAATACCACGGGTCTCATTATCACCCAACATGACATGACAGAGAGAAATTTCACCGGAGGTCTCACCTCCCACTGTATGTCACTTCAATACCTAATTAAACATAATTCTTTTACTCGGGCGCGAGTGGATTGCACAGTTGACACATTCTAACGGCAAACTATGCGTAAACGACATGCATTGCTGTACGTGTTGATTGGCTGAGTAAAAATTCTATACAATTTAAAACAAAGCGACGAGCTGTCACAACACTGAGAACACACATCAAATGTTCTGCGATGAAAACACGGAAACACGAACAACGCGATTCGCCTTCATTGCAAACCCGTTTACAGTTGAACCTCACGTCAGTTTCGTGTGACTTTTACGTAAAGTCTGCATGAATTTGTCGCACAGAGGAGAGGAGATAGTTGGCATTCCTGAGCACAGCAGGTGCAAGACAAAAGGTATGAAAATGATGGCTCGCGGTCTACGTTATCAACCGAGCTTAGCAGTGGCAGAGCCCACAGCAATTGTCACAATGTTATTGTTGCCAGGCATAAATATTCATTAAACACACATACAGGAGAGAATTGCACATCTATTCCTTGATGAGGTCACGGTGTTCAAACACGAAAGTGGAGAATATCGCTGCTTTAAACAGCAGGGGGGAAAGAATTTTCCACGGTGTAAGAGTTCCTTGTTTCTTCCATCTTTATGTGTAGTATTTGAAAAGGAATATGATTTTTCTGGGCCACTGGCCAATAATAAAGGGCCATTGGAACTCAATGCTCTCTAGACAAGACAAATGCAGTGAAATGAACCATTACTTCTCAGAACCATCATTATTAATTAAACGTAACCCAAAGGTTTGAGTAGTGCAAATTTCATGGCAAAGTCACAAAAGAAGACTCATGATGATAAATATCGAGAGGTGGGTTTGGGTTTCTGCCAAGAGGACGAATTGTCTCTTGTGCAGGTCCATGGGGGTGCTCAGATTTAAACGGCGTTATCATCGCGTTACGTTCGCAAGATTACAGGGCTTACTCAGAGCATCGCTCTAGATTCCTGTGATCTGATTACTTTCCATGTTTCTTTTATAAAGTACATTATGAACAAAGGAGTTTTAAATTAGTTGACATTGAGCTCATAATCTTCAGATGAATAAAACATAACTGTCACTATACGTAAAGGACATTAAAATTCATGCATTTAAAGACCTTACTTTGAAAAGAAACAGAGCACGTCTCGTACGGCCATACCGAGAAAATTTTTAAAGGGCCCTCGTAGTTCCTCTCTCTGATAGCTTGACTGTTAAATTTCCATGTCCACTGAAGCTAGTAAATAGCTTAACAGAGTGCTACTGTTCATTGTTAAGGTTATTAA
The DNA here is from genome assembly GCA_036877575.1 of Botia almorhae. NCBI lineage: Eukaryota > Metazoa > Chordata > Actinopteri > Cypriniformes > Botiidae > Botia > Botia almorhae. Next base: position 15,692 of record JAZGTJ010004379.1, on the reverse strand, counting down.
TTGTGCAGTGACTTTTACATGACTTCCCACAAATGAGGATGAGATGTAGAGGCTGGGCTATATGCAGGAAGATGCATCATCTTCCCTTAAATGCCCCATTAGTCCCAAGCCAAAGGATTATGAGAAGGCTCATTATCTAGTCTATTCCTCACGATGACAAACTATCTCTTATGCCGAACTCTCACTGGTCAACAATTTCTGCTTAAAGTGAAAACATGAGGTATTAATGCTTATTGTTCCATGTTGCCTCGCCGGTTCGTGAAATAGTTCATTTAGACTGCGTAAGATAAACATCTGCTTCAAATACTTCTGTGTGATGACTAGTTATCCTTCTGGGTAAACTCAAAACCATTATTTGTGGGAACATAGTTAAAGCTAAGTTTGCTAAGTCTTTGACAGCTTTATTTGATAAATAATACTCATACCATTACAAAATTGACTAATTGAAAAACGTGCTCGCCCGGCTTTCACACTTTTCTCTGATAAAAAGGCTTTCAAACCACACAGGAATATAACAGCGGTAGGCATTCAGAGCAGGATTAGCTCCCAAATAGCACAGAGTTTTAACGTTACGCTAGCTTAAGAGCTTTTACAAGACATATGCAACAGTGATACGTGCTCCATTTCTGCAAGCTGCTAAGCCTGAGGCTCAATGGTCAAGGCAGAATGAAAAAAAGGAGAGAAACAAAATAGAAAACCTTTTCTCATTTGGCACCAGAGATGAATATGAAACAGCTTATTGTTTATTAGAGCACTCACAAGGTCATATTTACAAGTGGCGGAGTTTGTTCTTTACTTTGGTATTTACCAAGTGAAAAATGGTCCCATGTATAGGAAGCCCATAAATATAAATTTATCGCCTATTTGTCATGCTTTTTATGGACGTTTGGGCTTGTTCCACATATTGCGTTGCGGGCTAAACAAGTCACAGTCTTTCAGCTCATCCGACTGCAGTGACAGATTCACTTCTCTGACATTGCACTTTGTCAATTCAAAGGAAGACAATAAGCTATCTCTGCAAAGTAATTTTCTCCCTCACCACGAAAGGAAAGTGGGAAAAATGTACAGAAAGAGAGAAAAAGTTTGAACGTGTGCCTTTTTTGGGGCTGTCCTGTAATCCCAGTCTCATCAGCTGAGAGCATTGATCGCTGCCTATGAGAGAATACAGGTAAAATCAATCACAGCACTCTGGGTAAAAAGATCATAGACATCAGATCATCCACTCATCAATAAAGCAACGCTTAGATCAATGGTCTGACTGAAAACATCTCAGCTGAGTCCACAGCTAAAGTCAGTACAGTCCCTGTTCGACCTTGGAAGAGGTTTTGCAAAAATCGCATCATGTTTGTTTTCTAAAGTGCTTAATATTCGATTTAAAGGTTTTAGAGGTCAGATATAAAAAATGCTTTTATCGTTTATTACTTTATAAGTATGTTTTTCTGGATTTTTAAAGTCACCTCAGCTAACGCATATGCTGACTTGATTGACTTCTTTCAAAACAAAGTGATGGGCCTTGCAGAGGATAATAATAAAGGTATTTTAAAATATAATCTTAAAAACATGACTAAAACAGGATGATATGAGACACAGCGAAAATGGCCATCTGAGAAACTGACTCACCCTGATGACTTATTTGCGAGGTACTGAAGACGACAAAATGACCAAAACGTCTTATTTTTACTCCACTCATATTTCCATTTAATTTCAAACGCTGACTCGCTTTCACCCCTTAGACTTTCATCCTTTATAACATCCTCTACTTGTTCAGTTAAATATGTTGATAACATGTCATTTCACTAGATCTTTTATTAAATAAATAATTCCAGACTCCCATTTTAGACCAGTTTTTCCGTTTTTAACCATAGCCAGTTTAAAAAAGGGCCAGAAAATGGCAGCAATCACTGCCGGGGTCGTTCACCCTTTCCTCTATAATCACAAAGATTTCTGCTTGTATTATCTGCCTGTATTATTCATATTCTCCCACAAAGCATCAAGCCCTGTTCAGTGTCACTAATATGAAAGATATACAGTTTAAAGGAGCTGACTGGCGAAAATATGAGCATTATCCTCGCTATGAATAAACCAGGCAGCCAATTAATTACAGTGATTAAAGCGCTGACTAACTAGATTGAAGTTAAGAAGATTGAGGTCAAACGGTGTTAATTTATTTTTGCGAATCCCCATTTCTGACTTTTCATACACAAATTATCAAAGGATTTCCGCTGTGTGCAGAACGATTAATTCCATGACATAATTGTTATGCGTCTGTTTAGGAGAAGATGAACATAAAAGATACTTTTCCCACTTTTCTGCATAACGCCTCTCTCTCTCTCTTTCTCTCTCTTTCTCTCTCTCAAACACACACACACACTCCGATTTCCAATTCTTCTATTGCAAATTAACAACTATACCTATGATGCCCTAAAGGTCTCACGAGCAGAATGTGAGGAATTCAAATTGAAGGGAAGAAGCCAAAAACTTGGATGAATGTTAAACGATAAAACAAATGACATGTTAGCTCTCCACCACTGAGCAGATAAACAGCATGTGATGTACTTAATTGTGGAATATCATATTCATTTAGCCGATGCCACATCGGAGGTTTAACACATGCAGATGAAACGGGACAAATCCACAAGGCCAATTATAAAATGGCATGCTGGTTTATCCCCTTATTTTTCTCCTTTTATTGTCCAACTATCACTTTTACTGCACTCATTCTCTAAGTTTCATTATCACAGTGTTGTTGTTACAGAGAGTTTGGGAGGGTGAAAATCCTTGATACTCAGCTAGCGCTGATACTCTGGATGAACTTCACCGCATTAATACAGGATTACAGCTGAGAGAAACCATGTTCGCGAGAAGGGGGAATTGAAAAAGAAGTCCTGAGCAGTACACACTTTTTTTGAGGGGGGGGGTAATTGCGGCTATATTTTCTTATGCACTTTCAGTGTGGTGCCAACTGGCTCTGCCCGGTCACCGTGGGAGCTGTCGGCGAGGTTCGGTACAAATAGATGGCGCCACACGCGCAGCATTAAATTTTAAACATCTCAAAGAAACTTTGTCTACCAGCCAGTGTTTTTTTAGAGGAGACAGAAAAGAAAGACAAAAGTTGTGGAGCCGAACAACTTCATTTAATGAGAGAAGGATTTGTCTTCTCGTGGCGTCCTCGGCTTCCCCCAGTACCTTCTGCTCTCTCTTGGGTGAAAACCGCATTTGTGTAGTTAATCGGCTCTTCAACTCCTTCTCTCGCACAAAAATTCCCTCAACGTTAATTGTCAGAAAATAAGCAGCACAGACTGTGAATTGTAAATCATTTCCTGATCTAATCGTGCTATCGGTAAGATGAATCTGAGGCTTTGGAGACCGCACGGCTGAAGTAATCCATGCATCTCATAATGTTCTGCCAATAACCACTGCAGTACAGGAGGAACTAATTATATTACACATTACTCAATAGCTAGAACAAATACAACCCTGATTAATGGAAACAGTACAATTTTCCACTATTAATAAAGAAACCTTACGATTCATATTAATAGTCTAGCTCATCCTCAATTTCTTACTAAAGCAATATTAAAGACCGACTACTAATTGTTTCTCCTCACTGAATGTATTAAGTATTATGCATGTGAGCCACAGTCACTCTTTTCTTGATTTGTAATTATCTTAATTTTGTTTTCCAGGTCACATTCTCTTCGTCCTCATTCAGTCGCATTATTGCCTTTATAAACAAGTCATGATGAGGTCTGTTGTTTTCCACTGCAAACAATCAACAGAACAAATTTTCACAGATTACCTATTCAACTTCATTTGCATTTAATGGCCTTTTGGCATCGCGTTTAATAGCCCGAGCTTCCTCGAGATCCAGCACTGTATGTCAGTCAATTGATTAGACAGCCAAGGTCTAGTGTACTCTGACAGTGCCACTTGCAACTTTCATGTTACTTGCAAGAACACAAATTAAAATTCCAATTAAAATTAAGGTGTTTACAAAAGAAAGGGATAGTTCATCCAAAAATTTAAATTCGGTTAATATTTACTCATGCCATTCCAAACCTGGTTGCTTTGGTTTTTATTTCTTCCTTTTTTCTTTTTTTTGTGTAACAAAAAACTTTATGCAGCTATTTTTCACAATAAAGACAGTTTAAATATAACCATATTTGTTCAACACAAAATAATTCTCTAGAGTTCAAACTCAATGCTTCAATAAACCATTTGCAGCAGTTAACAGCTAATATGGGCTCAGTTTTGGTCCCTCACACTATACTATAATATTCATTTTTGTTGCATATTTTTGTCATTTTGAATTCATTTTTGAATTGCCATCATCACTATCATTGTATACAAAGACCTGCTTGGTTCTTCAAAATATAGAACATTTTGATTCACAGAAAAAGAAAGTCATACACATTTGGAATGATATGAATAAATAATTCCAACATTTTCAATTTCAATGAACTACTCCTTCACATATCCAGACATATGCATATAACTGCCCTCCAAACACCTGAAGGTCTGCGGTAGTGACATGCCTCTCCATGAAGAAACCCTGTTCTGTAGAGCTTTAATTTCAAACAATGTCCCAGAGAGCCACAAGCTACGAGCAGTGGCACAGAGTCTCTCTCCCCTGAGGAGAGGAGGCGAAGAGAAGGCCAGTGATTTGTCATTTGCCACCGGATATAGTGCAACCTTGCCAAAGTGCAGAAAAGGAGGCAAAGCACGAATCATCAGGAACTAAAGTTTGGGCGACTACAATGACACTAGGGAGACATCTTTCAATGGGAGGGGCTTGTTATTGCGGAAGGACGAGAGGACATAAGGAGAAAACATTTAGGTAGTAGAGGTTTCCTCATTTCTCTGTGAGGGAACTTGGAGGGTGGGGGAGTTTAGGGGAGGAGCTAGAGGTTTTATCACTGTGGTTCCTTGGTTTGAACTCTATATTCGGCATGTTTTTCTAAAATGGGCAAAAGGATGCACGGGACTTAACAAGCAAGATTACATGTGTTAGAGCAGGTAAAAACACTGAGGTTTGCTGCAAAAGCTTGAGGAAACAAGAGAATTATAGGTTGAAAATCCAACCCTTTTTTGACTAATCCCCAGTTTAGATTAATTAAGAAAATTGATGGGCTCATTGTTCGTGCGTGCACTCTCCCATGACAAGACTAATCATGCACAGACTGCTCTGATGTGAATTTGATAACAGCCATTTTTTACAGAAGAATCAGACTGGTGTTAACGATACAGCAACATTAAGACTGCCAGAGCAGGCTTATCCAGATAAGTTGCGGCTTATCGCCGACATCTTCCTGGAGAAAAAAGGGTTTTCTTTTTTGTTCTCAGGCTAAGTCTGCTTTACCAATTCATCTGAAAATATAATAAACATAAGATTGAAAGCCGAACCTGGGATCTCATCCAAAAATGCCCTGGGTCAGATTTATGTCTCTCTATATTTGCAATTTCCATACTTGTTTTCGGCGATTACTGATACATTGTGTAGGGAAATGATTTTATCTCACAAAAGTTTGTCATGATGTGACGACATGATGTTATTCGAAAATGCAGTAACCACAACATCTCACAGTGCTATCCATAACTTCTCTTTAGTTTTGATATACATGTAACAAAGTAAAAATATAAAATATATCGGGTTTCTCCTAGTAAACATATTTGCTCAGACAATCAAAAATCAAGATTTTAAGAAAAACGAATACTCTCGTTAAATTCTTTTAACAACAAACTATCCATGCTTCACATACATCATAGCTATATAATCTTGGAATTTAAGGAGAACCACCTGAAAAAAATTGATACTTAAATGACACATAACTGAGAACTTCTGAGCACTGAAATGGTCCAGCAGGGTAGCGAGTTTCAAATCTGTCAGCTATGTAAATCAAATGCACTCTTTATTATGTCAGTAAGTTACTTGGAAATAATGATGTATGCAAACCTGCCACAGTCTTTACTCGGCTGCTTAAAGCGCATTTCGACAGATCACACTAACTTGTTCCCCATTACACTTTTGACTCCTGCAGACATTAAATAATTGCTTTCATCTACAAACCGTAATCCGCTCGCCAGCAACAATTTCCCTGAGGAGTCTGCCATCTTACGTGTCTTAAAGACCTAATCCGATTACAATGCCTGGTTAATGGAAGAGGATGCTGCCTTTATCCTCACCAGACCAACCAGTTTTGCAGGGGGGCAAATACGAACACTGTGGGTATCCTTTGTTAATGAGCACATTTGGGTAAATTGTGCAATTGCCTTGTCACTGGGAGTCGACTGTCGTCTGTGGGGTTGACAGAAGTCCCTCAGCGAGCTCTCTCTTCTCTTTTGTCCGTCATCTTTTGAAGACCTAAACCTGGTCTCTAGAGCTTCAGCATTTATGAATCATAAAAGATCCATAAATTATCTTTGTAACACAAAACGGGGCTCAACAGAGCTAAAATGCTATTGAAATGTTAAACGCTTTGCACTCGGTTCTGTCAATGTGGCACTCTGAAAGCAAGCTGCAGAATTCAGCTGTCTGTGGATTTGTAAAGCCTGTTCCACACTCTGGATGCTGGCTCTTACTTTACGGTTATGATTTCCAGACAGTCACAAGTTCAGCTTTTGTCATTAGAAGCAGCGTAACAGCAGGAGAAAAGAGGGATGTTTGCATTTGCAGGACGATTTATTTCTGCTCTCCTTCTCCAGCAACCAGCGAGACATAGATTAAGCCACTGACGCAACATGGCTGTGTTCTGAATGAAAGACTAGCATACTGCACAGTGTATACTCCTTACTGCCTGCTATTTTTTAAAGACAGCATGTGAAACAGTATGCATTATGCTATAACAAACATTTCAAAGAACAGTTTAGTCTACTACATTTGTGTCATATGATGTCATGCACCATTGCATTGCATGTCTAATTAGCCAGTGCTGTCATTTATTTATTTATTTAGTTTACATTTATATGTAAAAATTTGATTTCTTTTTTAAATATATGATTTTTGCAAGTCCTAACAAAATATGAATCAAGCAGGTGATTAAAAGCGTGATAAAATCACAGATATGGAAATGTTCAGTGGAAATAAACGGTCAAATCAAGCGCATTGCATTGTGGGACATACTATCTCACACGGTGTGCTCTGCTGTATATATACTGCACATGAGAGACACATTGAGTGTGAGCGCATATCACATTAGTGTGATATCTTTAATCCTAGTGCACTTCAACCTTCAGTAGTAAGCAGTAAGGAAAATGACAGGACAGAAAAATAACAGATGTTGATATGACCACATGCATCCTCTGTCAAATAAAAAGACTTTGCTGTAAATCTGGTTAAGGCTGTTTGACCACTGGGCCTATGACAGATTGGACCTTGCACCTTTATATGCCACGGTTGGAAACCTGATAGGTTTCAGTCGTCAAATTGCTTATTAGATGGTGAAGAGACATGAAGCATGTCGGCAGCACAGGTGCTGCAGCCCACCCAGTGACCCAGGCAGCCTGAAATACTCAGTTAGATGATTAATTGCTTTCATTGTTCTCTAGTGGCCTTAAAGCTATTTACTGTAGATGATAGTTTTACAGCTACGCAGGTGCAGGTGTATGACAATAGCTACTTTACTGGAGAAAAGAGGAACTATGGAACAACTCGTAAGTGGCACTTTCAACAAATAAGGTAGACTTTAGTGTCCAATTATTTTTGTAAAGCATTATAAAGGCACAGATCTTTTTTTGTGAGAACTATTAGATATGTTAGGTGAGTTATTATCTAAAAAATGTTACCATAATGGAAAAGTGATATGCACCAACGCCACGGTTATATAACTATTGATTATATTTATTTATTAACTTTATTTCCTATATTTTACTATATGTTTACTGTACTGTTATCTTTTAAAACTATATATTCTTAAAAAGGTGTAATACTGCTGCATGGATATTTGATCGCTGTTTTGTGACAAAACGTCCCAGTGATAATAATCAAAAATTGCAAATCAAAGAGTTTTTAAAACTAACAAATTGGTGTTAATGTTGCTAATTGTTAAACGTAAACATCTCTCTATGCTAAGCAAACGCCGTTATCAGGTGCTATTATATTTCAGGATTTATTTTGGCATGAAATTGGACACATTTGTTTGTTCCATTTGTCCACATTTGCAGGATGTAGACAAAGCAAAACAAGCTTTATTATATAGACGATTGTAACAATGGGGGTAAATGTATATTAGGATGTGATACATGTGAATGGCTAGTAATGACAGTTGATGGTGCCAGAATAATGACATAAAAACTCAGAACTGTGAAATTTTTGCAGGGTGTAGCCAAAGCAAAACATACTTTTCGATGTTCACTGTACATGCAAGGATAAATTCAAGCATTATCTAGTCCAGAATTCATAGTGCTTTTAAGAAAAGCAGCTTTGACATAACCTTTGCTTTGCTGATTGACTCACTTTTACAAGTTTTTGTCCTGAGCAGAGATACAGACTGAAGACAACTGACAGTTCATTTAAGAGATTGAGACAATAAAGAACTGGGCAGCAGACACCGTTCAGCCTTTCCATCAAAGAATGAGTGCATTCACGCTCGCAAACAGACATGTACGCGCATAGTCGGACGCAAATGCGCATCTAGACTTCTCAAGGACAAAAGAGCTGTACATCATAAGCTCCAATTCATAAACTTTCTGTGTGTCTGCCAACTTCCATCTTTCTGACACCTACAATATGATATCAGCTGCTCTAACAAAACGTCTTACGTACCTACAAACTTCATGCTCCAGTAACCCAATCATATGAGACAAAGACACAGTACAACTCTCCAATTTTGCTCCTCTCTCTGAGGTAAGATAAATCACATTTTCCTGGCTCTGGTCCTGCCTCAATGTGATTGCAATATGTTCGCAAATTATATTTCATCTCTAGTTAGCAATAGATGTGATATTTTGCTCAGTTTTATCAAATATAATTTCTCTCTGGAGAAATAGTATTTTAAGCCTTGATTAGTTTTGGCCTGAAAACCAACAACGAGACACTGAAACATTTAGTACATGCTGTAGACTACATCCACCTGCTTTGCGCAATGTGTATAAATGGCCAGATTGCACCCAGACCACATACCAACTTATTGCCTTCACTGAAAAACAAACAGCGCTGAGGGACACATAGGAACATCAATTTCCCATCAGCCCCCCAGTCCAGTGTTTAATTTGCTCTGTGCCACTGAACTCACATTGAGGGCCAGGGGCCAGGTCTCCCTCATTTACCAGCCTGTGAAATGTCAATATATACTCAAAACAATGGTATTCTGCACCATGTCCAGGCCAGGGTGCTCTCTCAACTGGTGCTGAAACTGTGGTGTTAAAAAAGGAGGCTAAAATCCCATTACATTTGTTGTTTTGGGGACCGGTTTTCTATCTTAGAGAGATATTAGCCCTGAAATAGAAGGTAAGTGGCTTTATTGGCTCACAATGAGGTGACTTTCTGTCAGTGGAGTCCTAGATGAGCAGGTTCTGGGTAACGAACTGCTCTAGCAGTTGTGTTTATTAAAGACAGAGATTCAGAAGGGCAGTAGGGCAGAGGTGAGACCTCAAAGAGGCTGCTGAAATGTGGGTGCGGTTTTATGTTTCATCCCAATTGGACGATAACACAGTGACCTATCATTAACACTGGGCTTGTCCATTCCCATAATGCCTGTTTATCAACAGAGATATCACAATGAAATGTTTGGTCAGATCAAGGGCTATTTTAGGATTTCATGCGTAGGGGCCTCAGACTTGATTCAGAGAAATATTTTTTACACCTTAAGTGTGAGAGGTCACAGGTTCGAATTTTGCTCAATGGACATATATTTAAATAAACTGAAATTTATATGTGTTTTTGGCAGCTACATTAGGTGTGACACAACATTCCATGACTGTGACTGGATCACTGATTTTTAGGGGGGTAAAGTCCCCAAAAAGGGTGTAGCAATGCCTGTGGGTCAGGTTATTGATATAGCCTGAGAGAATTCGAAGGGAAATCCAACCTCACACGTTTGCCTGTATGTAAAGAACTGCTCTGTGTTTTGTCATTCAGATGGTGTGAAGCGAATTCTTCATTTCTCTTTGATGTTACAAGGATTGGCAAGAGTCTATACCCCTTTATGATCACTGTGGGCTGTATGATTCAGTTCTCCTCTGAGATTCTCCTTCACTCTATGCAAGCTAATATGTTTGCCATGTTTAATGATGCACAAAATGTTCCCGGGTAGCAGTTATTTATCTTTATCACAGTTCTTTCCTAGAGCACTGTCATTTACAGAATCCAACATCAGCACCTGCTAAACGGAAAACAGAAGTGACATCGTATATAGTACCAGTTTGGCCAAAGCTGGTAAAGTTAATCATATTAGAAAATAAAACCAGATACTGTACTAAGAGTGTCATTAAGATCTGTGTATATTCTATAAACAAAGAATAGAATACTGCATCAGTGATTAGAATTAGAGAAAGTCAGTATATGCCCAATGTACTGGTGAGTTTCAATGACGCTTGATAAGTCTGATCACATTTGGTTCATGTCTGTGAAATTCTCTGCATGGTTTTACAGCTCATAATGGCCCCGTGTCACCTCATTATCATATTCTATGACACCTCTTCCTTCCCTTATCCCCTCATTTCTGCAGTCAAAAGTGTGACAGAGAGATGACTGATTATCTAATCACCGATGGGTCAGAATCAGCTCGGGATAAGGCCATTAATCATGCTATACTCTGCCCTTTCAGCCAAATCAACCCCTGATTCACAAATCTCCTAAATTTAATCAGCCTCAGGCTAATGCACACCACCACCATAGATTTATAACATGGACCTCTTGCTGGTCCTGAGGTATAATCTTAGGGTGTTTGGATGTAAATACTACTTCAGTTCCAACAATAGCAGGTCCTATTTCCAAATGTAGCAAAACTTCCTACACATTCACAATGAAACTAAGTATATGAAATAAATAACGTTAAACAAACACCAAAGATTTTGTTTACTATTGTATTCTGGTTTACTAACTTTCCTAAAAACTTACAGCACTGAGAAACACTTTTCCACACCAATTCCACTGGCGCGCTACAAACACCTCTTTTTTGATTTATTTATTTACTTACTTTTATTACCTAAAAAACAGCCGCACTAAGTATACCAAAAATCACATGATAATTTCATACAGTAGCATGATAAGCACGATAAAACTGTAAACATTCTTACAGATGACAGCCGAGGTGAGGATGTGTATCTAGCCAATAGGTCTCAGGGGAATACACTTTGGCTTTGTGTGCGGGTAGAAAGAGAGAGAGGGGATCTCGGTGCGCCTGTGGCTACACTGGATCCTCATCAGAGAAAGGCTGATCTTAAAAACACGACAGGGGATCACCGAGTGCATCTGCTCTGCATCTATTCTCATTTTAAACAATCGATACGCATCTCATCTTCATACACACAGTGCACACTAAAAACTCACAAAAGCTCCAGTAAGGGAACTCAGTATGTGTTTTAAAGCTCCTAACTGAATTATTTACTGCTATCAGGGTGGTTTCAGAGGGGAAATTAGATGTTATTCCTCTTTATGGCTTGGTACAATGGGACGATGTTTCTGCATGTCCTTTTTGTTTTTAGAGTTGGCGCTTTTTATGTGATATTTAGCATCTAACAAGCATTTAACGGAAAACAAAATTTTTCAATTATAATGACTCCGTGTCCACATAAAATAAAAAAAAATCTAATGAGCTCACAAAAAGACATCATTGCTTTGCAATACAGGCTTACGACCAAATCCAAGGCGTAATAAGAAAATAAAAAAATGACAAGCATAGCCGACAACAAAGCAGGCAACAAGCATCGCATTTCTCTTATAATTATGTCACGGAGCGAATATCCGCCATCATGGCTGTTTACACATAATCACGGTCCTACATCAAACTTATCATTCCTTGTTAGTCCTTCATAATTTACAGTCCCTGTTCAAATGAAATCTGGATTCTCAGTATGTCAGAGATTTGTCTGCGCTGGTGCGGCAGATGTCCTCTCTCACCACGAAGACTCGCGTCTGATTAGTCCTCCCTGCTTCGCCCGGCGTGCTAAGCCAGATGCTTTATTTTGCGATTCCCTTTCATGCCTGTGGAATAAACTTATCACTTTAATGCACTTTTTCAGATATCATGTTGATTCGCATTCCCTCTGGATGTCAGGAAGCTGTAGCATAAGATGAAAAGAGAAGAGTACACATTTTTAAATATGCACTCTGTTCACATTCGACTCAAACTAATGGCAAAAGTTCAGCAAAAGGTCAGAGAAAAATAACAGCGGAGGGAACACCTTTAGAGGAAGATGCGCATGGGTGCATGCATTAAGGGCGCATAAAGCTCTGCATACCTTTAGCAAATAAATAATTGTATGCCTGATTTCAATAGAGCAATTTTGAGCTGGGGATGGGGGGTTGGACCTTTGACAGAGATAAGCTTAACAGATGCAGGCCAGATTTAAACCTGAGTGACCCACATGAGCACCAAGCCTCAACATGTCTTGAGCCACATGCACTAACCACCATGCCATGGCCACAAATTTTATATTGCCCAGTTCTTATAGTTTTATTTATTTCGTGACTTAAGGTACTTAATTTTGTTGTTGTGCTTGCTGGCTGTAATTACAATATTAGAGCTGTGGTACTCAACTGGTTATGCTTCAGATTCCATAATAAGGAGATCTGAACTGCTCCTTAAGCTGACTTAAGTATACAGTACATCTGACTCGAACAAGCGTCAGGCCTGATAGGATTGACAGACACAGCCGAAAGATGTTTCCATGGGAATGACTCATTTTTAGGCTGTGGTGTCATGTGCTGGCACATTTCAGGAGAACTTTGGATGAAGTTTTCTATGTGTTTGTCAGTTTCTTTTCTGACACTAAGTAGACCGCCAGCAGTCTCATGGGAATAAGACAGGTTGCCAGGTCCAGGTCAAAGAAGCAGACGCTTCCTATTAACTCATCCATCAGGACTAGTGGGATCATGGCAACCAGAATGCTGCCTGATGTGTTCATTACTTCCTTCATGTGTCACAAGTAAGCAAAAGATCTCAGTGTGTTATAATTTTAGCAAATGAATATAAAATGAATAAAAAAATCCAACCCCTATTAAAATAAACTTATAAGCATAAACTTATATTCTTGATTTTAATAGGGGGTGGACCTTTTTATTGTCAGATTTATTAGAAAGTTACTGTCAGAGTTACTGAAATAGTGTTAAAGTTTTAAAAAACTATAAACAAAATATGAAGATTTCTATATAATGTTTGCAATGTTCCTGCAGATGTATCTATACAACATATATAGATTTAATTTGATCGATAGTTTTACATATACTGTACTTATCAGTTAGAAAATAAATGAAAGTAAAAACTTATTGTGCAATAAACACCTGAAATGAAAGACACAAAACTAAAACGAAATCGTCATGGATGTATTTTTGCCATCAACATTTTCTGCCATGTCTTTTTGCCAATATCTTCATTTCTGAAAAGGAAAAAGTGTCCAATTAAAGTCTAATATATCACTAACAAGGAGGCTGTGAATATTTTTCTTTTCACATATTATTATTAGCACTAACTTGAGTGCTGGAAGCTAGACTGTAATTCCATTAATTCATTAGAAGCCAAATTTGCATGTCCGTATAAGGTGTTGTTAAGGACTCATATATTGGCATGTTTTTATACAGTTGATTCCATTTTGGATAAAAATGTATTTCTCCTGGCTATGTGTGAGAATTGCAGCATTTCTCTTTAATATCATTCCATATCTCCAAGGCTTCAGGCTTGTAAAATCAATGCCCTGTTTTTTGACTCTATCCGTATATTTTCGACGGCTGGACTGTGAAAGCTGGGCAGCTTTTTGTCATAGTGTGTTTACCGGCTTCTAAAATATTAGGTGATGATGGCTGTAATTTTTCAGAGTATCAGATTAGGTTTTGGACACATTTGTCTTTGCACAATTACCAAATTGCTGCCACGGGCAAAAATGATGTCTCACAAATCAATAGCTCACGCACAGGTTGCAATTAGCTTGGAATTAATCAGTCCTGGATCTGCAGTAATAAATAATGAGGACCAGTCTGACAGAACCAAGACCTGAGAGAACAAATCTTACAGGCTAAGGGGCAATTTAAGGATCAATCATAAAGAATCTGAAAAAATCGGGGAGAAATTTCACAATCTGTGTGGTTTAGAAACGACTTTGCACAGAAATCAATGAGGCGATTCATTGCAGGGGCCTTCATAGCAACGTTCCCAAACAGTAAAGAGTTTTTATTTGCAATGTCATTTGATATGTTTACTTTGATATTCTGTTCATTTTAAGAGGTTTCTGGACTTACAACTGACCTAGTGAGTCAGCAAAGGAAACTGTTTATGAAGTTTTGCCAATGCTTGCTAATGTAGAGCCAAAATCCATGCAATGATCAATTCAGTCATCAAGCAAATAGCCTCATAATTATGCTATCTGTCGATGCTCCTTTTTTCTCGGGGTGTAATTTAAAGGCTTATATAAATCAATGTCATAATGAGATCATCTGGCCTCTTTGATTATAGCCTGTCTTTACATAACTTAAACAAATACCACATTCTTAAACTTGAGTCACCATCATCTCTTAAGATTTTGGCATAGGTTTAGCTCCACACAAGAATCCTAAAGATGGCACTACTTCTACTGTACGTTTAAAAACTATATTGTTTTTAAATTATATGGTTAAAAGCACTTTAGGTGGCAGGTAACTGCAGAGCCAAACCGTCTTTGTTACTCTTAAATTTGCTTGTTTCATTATAAACAGGAACTAACCATGATACAAAAAGCACACAGTGTAGATAATTAGAGAATTGTCTTTATATAGTTATATGTGATCCATCAACATTTGACTTGTAATGACAAACCTGCAGTCAGTACAGCTATGCTTGCACGTTTCCGAGAACTGAAGTCAGAAGGTGTGTGTACAGTCATTACTCATATTTAATAAGGTTACACTACTTGTGTAATATATTCCTTCTCTCACATCTGAACTTGACCTTTCACACAGTAAATCACATTGCCTTCAAGCCAGTTGTAGTTCTGAAGCAAAACCAGTGCGTGTGCTTATCAGCTCTGAACCTCTGAGTGCAGTTAATCATATTTCCGCCCACAGCCAATAATCACAGGTTCTATACAAAAGCTCATACACTCATACACCTCGTCTGCCGTATCATCTGAAAGAGCCTTAATGGAAAGAACATGAGGCTTAACAGGAGTCAGAGACAATTTATTCCAGCAAAATATTTGCTTCATTTTCTCATCCGTTGTGGATGTGATAGATATCAGGCCAGCCTAAATATAAAGACAGAATTACTGCTTGTGGGATTTGCTACATGTGACTTGTTTCTGCACATGACCTATGGGTTCCACACCTACTGTATGCATTATTGATAAACCATTATTGGAAGACCATTTCAGTTGTACATGTGTAAGGCAGTTGCAAAATTAGGATGTGACCAATGAGCTCTGTAGTTGATCCTTTAGAAATGTCTGTGATAGGACCTTAGAATAAGTAAAACATAAATGTACAATCAGATGGTCATTTTGACTAAATAAACCCTGATAAAGTGATTAAGACTCTTAATTATAGTTATATGGAGATATAGAGAGTT
>JAZGTJ010004378.1:0-31134 GCA_036877575.1 Botia almorhae | reverse complement strand
AGATGGACTCCACAAACCACAAAAATGTGATCATAAAGCACAGATCATTATTAATCTGAAACTGGGTATTTTTGCAAGCAATGCTGAAATTCAGAGTACTTTAAAGTGTATAAACCTTTGCGTGATGTATTTTCAAAATACTACATCTTCATAGTGAGCAAAACTAAAATATTTGGACACAACAGACTGGCTTAAAAACTGTTCAAGCACATATTTCAAAAGATTAATTGAATGGATTCAATTAAACAACCTCTGTGTTTTTGGTCTCAAAGCCTGTCTAGAACATGTTCAGTTCAAAAGACAAAAAACTGAAATTATATTCTACAAAACAAAGCCCATTTATTCAATCAAAAGATGTGTTATAGTGTGAAATTTAAGCAGTCCTCTGCTGACACAATTAAGCAGTCCTATATTGTCATTTCGAGTATGCAAAAATACAGCCGTGAATTTATGCTGATTAACTTAATTTAAAAGTATAAAACAGAAAAAGCAGTGAGTCCAGACAGGATGATTTTCATTACAGTAGCAGGAATTTAATGAGTATTATCATTGAGTATAATGACAATGAGAATAATGAGGGGGAAAAGTGCTTTATTGTCATGAATATATTGGCACAGTGTAAAACATCTTAATGGTACAAAGCTGGGCTTTATACTTCTGATTTTTTACTTCTAATTTTGGGATGAAATATGCCTGGTCTGACCTATTTTAGTGAGATTAACCTTTAGCTTGTATTTATCTAACATTTTGCCATATGACCCTTACTGTAAATTAATGACCTGCAATTGACCTCTTAAAGACAAGCATGATCCACAAACCATTAACACAGTAGTTGCCTTTTGGGATATCAGAAGTGCAGATATCCTCCAGGCTCTCCAGCCAAAGAGCTGCAGATAAAAGGATACATTACAGCATAAAGATGGGTAGGAGAAACCGAGTGAGGATAAAGAACATGAGGATAAAGATGAATTAGATGGTGATAGGGTCAATCTGCTTTAAGGGCTGATCCTTTATTGTGGAAACCAATCAGCTGTGTCCATTTATGATGTTATTATTGAATTTATATATTTCCTCTTACCGGCCCCCAGGGGCCTCCACTAAACTTCCAGAAAAAAAAACAGAGAGCACATTAACACACACACACACACACACACACACACTGAGAAATTTATCTCAGGCAACACATGCTGAGAGCGCAGAGTGCAAGTCAGGCTCCCCATGACTGTGGCTTATTACTGAAGCTCTCTGTAAGTGTCTCTCTCTCTCTCGCTCTGCCAGCCTTCAGTCATTTCTATGATTTTCTTGCCAATCCAGACTGAATATAAATTCAAACAGGCACATAATAATGTATCTTCAAGGAAACACACACACACACACAGTTCCCTCATCAGCGAATTCCTTGCGGAGCTCTGTGGGTAACAGACTGGAGAAGATCACTTTACCCCAGTGATGTCATTAGCACCTAGAGCCAAAACATACTTTTGTGTGGTTGTGTAGCGTTTCATGACTTCAGTGAGTCCTTAATTTAAACCATTGGCCCAAATTTTAAAGGAATAGCTCATTCAAAAATAAATAAAGACAACAAAAAGAGAACCATTATAGTATTGCAGTACCACAATAGTGCACAATTGTTCTGTCATTGAATTGTTCTATAGCCATGCTGTAGCTCTGCAAAAACAAATTATCTTGTTATATTAGCTGAAACACGGTGGTCACTAAATGTCATGACGACAGAATTGTCATTTTTGGGTTATCTGTTCCTTTAAGAAAAAAACACCTTAAATTATAAAATATTTGACTGCTTTGATTTTACCCTCTTCTTATATCACCTGCTTATATGACCTTGCTGTTGTATTTCCTGAATGCACTTCATTTCTGACATCTATCTATACATTTGGAAAGCTGGGTCAGAGAATAAGTATGTAACAAGATTAATTATACTCACTTTGCTTACCTCTGCTGCAAGTCTTAAATCCATCTTTTAATTCTCTGAGAATTAAAAATTCGATTTACTGCGTCACATTGGCTGTTTTATTTTGGAATCTAGCACTTCAGTGTGAATCACGGCTAAATCCGTATAATGACACACTTATCAAATAACACCACTTGTAGACACTTCTAAAATTCCGTCCACCCACAGAGAATAAATTTCTTCGCATCAAAACATACTAACTAAAATATACTATACAGTATATAGTATGGCACTAATTGCATTACAATGGTATATATCAAAGTAGCATGGTATTATCATCCAATCACTGTCTTGTAATACAGACACGGTACACTGGAAGGCGATCCAGATGCAGAGGATACTGACTACATACAAACAACTAAATCAATCTCATTTGCATGCTGTAGGTTTATTCATGTTCAGGCCAGGAAATGTATTTGGGTGTGTCTGTGTACCAAAGGGGCAGAAAGTGACCCACTAATCTTATTATCTGCACAACGGCACCACCTGCAGGCCTTTCTTCACAATTTGAAAACACAAGTAAAAGCATGACTACAGAATACAAGCATACTTCTATCTATAATGTTTTTACTACAGGTGTGTACAGTATAAAATGTATAGGATTATCTGGGAATTGAACCTGCAAGTGTTATGCTCTACTAGTTACAGAAACCCTACTTGTTAGCTTTGTTTAGTCATCTACTAATAAAGTTGAATAAAACAGCTGAAATCTGCTGGTTAAGTGTTTGCACACAGGCTCAGTCTCGAGCTTCTAAATTTAAATGTCAGTGCCACACACACACACACACACAGAATAGACACATTCATTGTACATGGCCGAAAACACATGATGATTCCATTGGGTTCCCATTGGAATTTACATGGGATTCACACAAAAATGTGGTTCCAAAACCACACATTTTACATTCAATCACGTGTGAAATGTGACATGTGAAATTCATGTGTCTTTTCTATAAGGGTACACAAACACACCAAGACACTCATAACTTCTTGAGACTATTCGCTTGACTGATGGAGGAGCCATCTTTGCTTTACACGCAGTTGTTTCTGAGCCAATCACTTGAGTCGTAATTGTGGTATGACCAGAGCTGCAGATCAATCAGGTTCTAAATGGCTGAACACCATGCCAACACCAAATTATACTTCATGCTCAAAAATGTACAGCTCCCCACAAACGTGTCACTTCTAAATACTATCTATATATAATACAATACATAATATGATGAAATACATGCAAATGCATTATTTATTTTTGTTTTCTGCAAAAGAAACATCAAATGGCATCAATAGAGAATGTCTTTGGCAGTGGAATGATGCAGAGTCTCAAAAAAGAATCTACCAGCACAGGCTTGATTGAATTATTTTAACCACCCAAACCTCAACACCTTAATGCAGACAATAAACAGAGAAGAATAATGCTTAGAAACAGATTTAGATTTTAAAGCTAACTGAAATCTCCAGGATTAGAGATTGTGAATCTGAGAATAAAAGATGGAGATGCGGAGAATGTGCCAGAACTTTATATAAGACAATCCTGCAGACAGATAATGAACAAGGTCACACACAAACCTCTCTGAATGCTAAACTTGCCTTCTTAAAAAGGAATGACAATGCCGGGAAAGGAAAAATCAATATCCTTAGAAAATTCTAAACCAGAACAAATTGAAAGCCTGCATGCACACACAAACTCGCAGACACACACATTAGTCAGTGAGGCTGTATTCTCAGAGGACACATTAATCTGTGCTTGTAATTTCAGTTATTTTTATTGGTTTCTTGTTTTTGTCACACCAGTCTAAATGAGATCAATGCGGTTCCTCACTTTTCTTTAACACATCAATCCTTGAGCCAAAGATCAAATTTAAACTCCTGTTGCCATAGAAATTCATTCAAGTGATTCAGGGTGTAGCTTCACTGCTACCGAAAAGTGTGTGTGTGTTTCCAAAGAGACAAAGTGGGTTTCTAGTCCATTTCTAGTCATCTAGTTCCCCAGTCAGACCTTTGACTCCGAGCATAAGGAGAAAACTCGAGCATAAAGAATCAACCTGCTCCATTTTAAGTCACAAATGAAAATAAATCTCTCTCTCTGCCTCAAAACCTAAATGACTTTAGGAGC
This sequence comes from Botia almorhae, assembly GCA_036877575.1. Classification (NCBI taxonomy): domain Eukaryota; kingdom Metazoa; phylum Chordata; class Actinopteri; order Cypriniformes; family Botiidae; genus Botia; species Botia almorhae. The sequence goes on along the minus strand of JAZGTJ010004378.1, from coordinate 27,046 downwards.
TCAAATGTTTCTTTTAGTTGCTAATTCACAAGCACAAACTACACTACACTACAACTAAACTACAATGTTCATTTACCTTCTCATACAGTCTTTATGTCTCTTGCTCTTTGTGTTTCTCTCTAATCTTAACTTTCTCGCTGTTTGATATTCCTCCATGCACTTGTATTGTCAGTTCAGATGCTGATGCACAGAATGCCTAATGCTGGATCAAGCCTGGGGGGAAAACAGAAAGAGAGAAACAAAGAGAGACAGAAACACCTGCGGCGCTGACACCTACATCACCTTAAACAGGACAGAGGAGGAACCCTTTCATCTCCTGTTCTCTGCCTGTTGTCTCCACTACAGAATGAGAGATCATTCAGAATGAAGGAACGTCACAAATTTGACTCAAACAAACTCAACATCTAGAGGCTGAAGACAGACAGGTTGGGTGATGTGAGAAATATAATATAAGACGCTTGAAAAGTGTTATATGCTGAGTGCACACCGAGCGTTATTCTCTGCCCTTCACGATTTTGCTTGTCAGCCAGTATGATGTGACCCCAGAGAGATCTTGGATAAAAGTCAAGGCAGACTGCATGACATCGATGGTCTCTGATGTCAGACCAGGCGATATGCATGACTTTGGCCTTGACTGACAGCATTTTAAAGTCACCGGGCGGCGTTTGTTCTGACAAACTCATTTACATGCAAAACTGAAACGCTACCCAAGAGAAACCCTGCTTGAAAGGTCTGCTTAAAAGACAGAAAGAAAAAAGAAAAGACAAAGATTATAGTGCACTCCAAGCGACAGTAGTAAAGTAATAAATGTAGGACAAGCTGTGGGTGATGCAATGATATACGGAGCAATTGAGATTCATGGTTCACAGGTGAAATGTCTCCTCGGGAAAAATCCAAATATAATACTAAATACTAAAATGAAAATTTCTGTTTAAAGAAGAGATTTTTGAAAGAATGTTAACTAGTTGTGGCAAATGAGCAGAGTAAACTGGGGTAAGAGATACAGGGGGTGAATGAGTGTGTGTGTGTGTGTGTGTGTGTGTGTGTGTGTGTGTGTAATCCTGCAGGTTCTAGAGTTATCACACCTCTGCAGGAAAGGGAAGGGCCTTCAAATCCAGGTTAAGAAATCAGGCTTGACTTATCCTGAAGCCTGAGTCATAACACTCCGTAATGATCTTTTGCTGTGGCACTATAGAGCAGGTACCCTAGTTTACTTCTTATATGCGTGAACTAGGGTGTCATTGTGGTGCACAGTGACATTATATGCACCACATATATAAGGCTGTTTGTTTCTGAGTGTGGATAGTGAACTGACATCCCATTTTTCTGTAAAAGGGAAACTGGATACTATGGTTTGAAACTATTTAACATGCTTCAGGGACAATTATTGTTCCATACTCTATATGGGAAAGTTCACTTTGCCTGTCTTTAGCCCAAGGCAAGCTGGGATAGAATTCAGCGTTCCCCGCAGCCCTACATATATACCAGGATAGAAATTGGAAAAATTGCTAGATTCTGCATTTGCATACTGCATGATACACCCTTTTGAAATCGTGTGCAGAATAGTGCATCACCTATTTCGTGGATGACACAGTAGTTGATTTAAAATTCAGGGTCACGGATCACATCATAAAAAAAACTAAAAATCTCTGATCTTCAGGGATAAAAGAGTTTGATGCACAAAGACATTGTACTACACAGTAGACATCACTCAGACACCCTTTTAAAGCCTCTGACATTGGTTGATAAAGGCTCTTGCAGTGACAGCACCAGGCAGTGACATTTAAACACAACCTCATATATTAGATCTCAGCTCATCTGATGAGACCTTGTTAGACCCTTGTATGTTTTCATTAGGTTAGCTTTGGTTTTCCAAGGGGTAATTTATTAACTCATCCTTCCGACAGAGTTAATATTCAGATGCAACCAGGTTAACGGGCTTGAAACACACAGAACAGATGTGACCTGTTCTTCAGAGGTTGTGAGAATAATGCATTACAATTTCTTCTCACAGGCACCTAGCCAGGTTATCTGACGCCACATGTTTTTGACGCCAACCTGACTGACATGATGACTAATCAAAAAAGAATTTCAGATATTGTTTGGTATACTAGTATGCACCACACATTCTAGTTGATACTTGAACAGTTTAATCTCAGTTTATCTGCCTTATTTATCGCTCCTAAGGAGTCCTATATAATTAGGGTCTGGCAAAGTCGTTTCTCAGAGGCCATTAAAAAATGTGTTCTTGTGTTCCAAAACAGTCACAGAATGGAACAACATGCAGAGGTCTCGTATTTAACCAACAAACTGGCAAAATATTTATAGCATTTTACTTCACAAAACTGAGTAAATAGGATTTTTTACAAAAGTGCTGCTTCGATACCGACTGTATCCGTGGTGCAAATTTAAAGACGTAACTTCTGGAAGCTGGTTTTAGCATGCTATGAATTTTTTTGCATATCATCATTTAGTATTGCATGTCATAATCTCTGAATTCATCACTTTTGGCACGACTGCTGAAACGTAAGGAAGAAATGTGGTTAATAACAAATAGTGGGATTTATCATATTTTGTGTAAATTGGTGTGCATATCTGTAAATGTATGTATACTGTAATGTTACTAATCCATGTTTTTGTAGTGCAAGTTTTTTATCCTGATATTAATGCAACTTAAATCTTGTGAAACAGAGAGAGAGAGTTAGTACCTCAGTTACTCCCCTATCGCTATAAAAAACAACTGGCCATTTTAGCCCTAAAGCTTAGCCTTAAATGATTCGACCAAGAGAAATAAGGCCTAGAAGATTACAGCACCTGCTGATCTACACAATCTGCTCAGGGACACAATACTCTTTCTCCTTTATCTGCTTAACTTCCTCTTTACTTGAGAACTGGACCTTATTTCCCTCATAGTTGTCCATCTCGCTGTTGACATTACATTTCAAAGTGACCTGCTCTTTGTGTGTGTGTGTGTGTAATGTGAACTCTCGTAAACAAATAGGCAATCAGCTACATTACTCTTATGTAATACGGTCTATTGGTGGCATACGCTGGCATTTTATTGCCACTTTATCCTGTCTGCTCTGGCCCTATTTTTGATTGTTTAGTTTCCTTATGCATTTAAATGGGGCCGTATCATAATTTTTTATTGTTTTGTTTAATTTCCTTGAGGTCCACTTTCCCTGATGTCCACCAAAGTTTTTTGCAGGAATAATCAATCAAAGAATATATCATATTATTATTATGACTAGTAGTAGTAGTAGTAATAGTAATAATAATAATAATTTGATATTTTGTGATATTTTGTGCCAAAGACCAATGTACACCCTCTGAACATTACCATTAAACAGGCCAATTTAACTGTTGAATGGCCCAAATATAATACACTTCACATTATATGTGGTCCTCTAAGAAAAAAGCCTGTAATACGAAAAATGTGACCGTTAAACGTGTTTATCTGTCTGTCGTGAAAAAATGCAGAAGTTCAGAAGTACTTGGAATTTAGTCTCAATAAATGTTCTTTATTTTAATTAGTCGGAAGTTTTGAAGGTTACAGTAAATTTACAATACAGTAAGTAATTTCAATATAAAATTGGATTTTTAATTATGTAACAAGCATGCCCAAGAATTTCTCCATTACTTGGGTCATATGAAAGCAAGACATGGCTTGCATAACTTGTTTATTCCTTGATGATTTTCCAAAGCTCATTTGTTTTGGCTGCAGGGATTCGTGTGAGCGGTTCTGTGGGGAGGAAACCGTGGGAGCAGGTAGACAGGAGGGGTGGAAAGAGTGATGCTCAAATTCAGTGCGAGAACCAGACGTCTTCATTCCAGCCCATTTCCCATGTTCACTTTGTGAAATCAGCCGAGAGCAAGACATGATGCAGCAAATTACCCTGCACTCTGTCATTCACACAGTACACCTCTCTCGCCCCTCTCTTTCGTTTTTATTTATTTATTTAGATCAGAATACCATTAAAGACATGAGTTCCATGACTTGAACAAGACAGGAATAATAATTCACAAAAGTATATAAAAATAAGTAAAAAATGTATATACAGGCTAATCATACGATTAATTATCATACAGAAAGTTAAAATGCGTAAATCTTTTTGATTAGTCTTTCCTAAAAATATTAACCAATAAACTGTATATAAAAACAATGCCTACCAATTCTGATACTCATATTCTCAGCATATTGCTTCAGCACACTGAAAATGTGATACTGAAGCAGTACATTTATTAGGCAGTGAGTGTGAATATAGACATTACAAAATAGCTCTGACATTACATTTAAAAATAGAGGGCAAAACTTAGCATTTCAACTTCTTGCATGTCAAGCAGTTTGAACCTCAGCCAGTTAAATATTCAGGAGTCGCTAATGTACACTGATCTTTTATGAGGGAATGAGGTTCAAAGCGTCTCTCTCACTCGCCCTTGTTAACTGAATTTTATTTTACTGCTGCCTCTCTGATTAAAAGGCCTGATTGAGTTGCATAAGTAAGTGACTGTGTGTGTGTGTGTGTCTAGTATAAATTTAGCTTCGTAATTGGAACAGTCAATTGATCAGTTTAGCGCAAAGGATTGGAAAATAGGTTCCAAGTTCATGAGACCACGAACAGACAGAACTGCGTGGAACATTAAAGCTCGCCAGGAAAGCGGTTTTATAGTTAAAAAATGTATTGCCTAATTATGTAGCACTTCGTGCCGAGGACAGCAGGACTCCACACAGCAGCAGTGCATCTTCCAGTTAATCAGACTCCAAATCAGACGCCATGTGAGCACAGAACAGGAGACAGAAACCAAGAGATGGATGCAGACATTCTCTGTTACTGTCAACACTCAAAAGCTTCAATTTTTGGTGATGTTTGTTGGAGCATAACGTAAATATGCATAACGTCTGAATGTTCCTCCAAAGGTTGTTTTTGTCTAATAAGGGGTGGACATGTGCCACTGAGACCACAATGGAGAAAACATATTTTTCCACATACAGTTTAGCTCTAGATCTGCACTTCATTTATACATACACATTCAAATTAGATCTGAAACTAGAAAGTTAATTTAGGGGAGAATTCGTTATGGTTTGGCTGGGACATTGTAAATACTGTACATTGTCTGGCTAATAAAAAGCAAGGTGGGTGGTACAGTGTCATAGTAAGACGCAAGGATTTTGTTAGGAAGTTAGTTGTTTAGTTAATTTGGCCCTGAAAGTTTTGTACAATCCTCGTAAATGTTGTTGCCCCCTTTTTGCACTCCAACAGAAACACTTCAAAGTTTAAAATGTTTAACATCCTAAAAATGACTTGGTTATTTCAAGCTCTTTTAACTGCTCCTACTTGGACCACATAAAACCCACATTAAAATGTTTCACTGATTTTTAGAATATAAAATTGAAGGGAATAGGCAGCATTTACATAAATAGGGTCTTCAGCAACTCTCAGATATTCACACTTTCTGTCAAACATGCTGATTGGATAACACAACCAATCATAAATCTTACACAATCTCTACATTGGCCAACACAAAGATAAAAAATAAGGGGGATTTTCAGCCTTGTGGGTAGGGTCAGGTGGTTTGTATTTACTGGTCTAGAACCTATTTTTGGGATACAAGGCTGAAGGTTGACCTGAATAGAAAACAAAAACACTTTTTGTCTTGTGACAGATTTTTATTGTCCTGTGAAATTTTGTCTGTCTGTGGCATTTGAGAAAACGAAATGCACTAGTAAGCGACTAACAGCATCAGCTTAAAGATTACCTTCTTTAACCCATGACCTAATATCTTAAAATACATCACACAGCAACACACATAATACTTGTTACAACGTATAGAGATTTGACAGGTAAACATATCAAGCTAATACCATTTGCAGCTACCAAACAGCTTAAACCCACCTATGGCAGTCAGCTAGTCAGACAGGTTTGCCTTTGTGGTATTAGGTGGGTTTTGGGCACTTGTCAGCTAGCTACACCAGCCTAACACCAGTTAGCTAGATTCACTTAAAACCAGCATGAACAGGCTGGGAGACTTAAATTTTATGGAAAAACGCAGCATGAACATTACACAAAACATGTAGACGTTTACAGACTTTCATGTTTGGTTGAACTATTAAGTAAACTAACTAAGTTAACTGGGTAACTAGGCATTTAGGACACAGTATGGGGTAGATTATCCAACAAGCTTTAGGGTTAAGTGCTGAATGTGATTAATCTTGGCTAATTCTCCTTCACATGCTCGTGAGATCCTTATTATAATACATTGTAATATGTTAAGCAGCAAAAATTCCACAAAACAAAAGTTTATTTTTCAGGTAAAGCATTAGTTTAAAGTACAATAAAGAATTTATGGAATTTCAAAATTTTTTTATGTTTAAACAAACCATCGTCAAAGAAAGAGCAACTTTAAGTCTTTAACACTGTTATTCCTTGATGTGAGAAAGATTAATGTACATAAATCATTTCACTAATTACATTGAAAAATTAGGAACATTAAAAGCTGCTACTTATAACAGTCATGCCTGCAAACTTCCGGTGCTAAAAATGTATTATACACAAACAAAAATCAATATTTGTTCTATACAAAAGCAAAACAACCATCTTAAACTAATTAACTAAGTAAGTGTTGAGGAAACCTCAAAGGTTTTGTTGCCATTTTTATGTTCCACTTGAATATAAACAGATCAATCTTTCTGACATCATTTTTAGATGAAGGGGAAAAGCTCTGAAGTCAATATGGGATAATAGGAAACTGGGTCCTAAAAGTAAGTTTCTTTTAGGTTGCTTAGTGGCACTTTTTAAACCTCGTAAAAATGAAGTGTTCTGTAGCAGGCGCAAGTAGTAGACTACTTATGTTTTCTGAAATGTTAAGCTCCTGGTACCCATCCACTTTCATTGTACTGAAGGCAGAAGTTTAAACCATGCCCTCAGTTACACAACAGAACACAGACAATAACACAGACATCAAAAATCCGAGACAGAGAAACCTGACCAAAATTGTGTAGTGAGGACATGGTTGTCGACAGTCTGCTAAATATCTCCTTGTGTTTTCCACAGAAGGTCATATGGAATTTGTAAGAGCCATTTATATTATTTTTAAAGCTACAATCCATAACCTTTATTGGTTAAAAATGAACAATCATCAGACAGATCAGTGTTCAACACAGATCCGCATGTCCGGATACTGTAGATGGTGCAGCATTTGAAGCTTGGTCTTACTTATGTTTTAAACAGAGATGGCATTAGAGAGGCAAATTTTACAGATTGCACCTTTAAGTCTGCTTTTCTTCACGCATGCATTATGGAACAACACAAGTATGGGTAAATTATGACAATTTTATTTTGCCCCAACGTTCTGTAAAGTAAACATATTTAAAGCAGTCCATCCCAGTCACGCCTCACTAAAAATCTGCTTGTATCATAAGAAGTGCCCGGTCAGCACATGGGGAGAACATTAGTCTATGGCATAATGAGACACAAATTATCCATGTGACATTGAGGCTTTTAGGATGGTATTTTTATCATAGTTTTTTAACTCTTCAGGGTAACCTACATGCCGTGTGTGGACCCCATTACTGCAAGTGTGGGTTTTAGATGTTGCCTTGAGAGTAATTGGTATTCTCCTCAGTCTATAATAAATTCCCTTAATGATTTTTCCTTAACTAAATGCAATTATTCATAAGTACCAGAACATCTGCATCTTGCCTGTCTAACGGTGAAGGGAATGTAATTTTTTAAGATTTTGTTTATTCGCCTTCAGCACTAGACCTTGTAGGATATTCATGGTACACATCATTATTTTTCAGTGGCATAAAAGAAATAGTTCGTTTTTAATAAAAAACAAGGAAGTTATTAAATTCGAGTACAGTAGCTTATTCACTGTTACGATTTTTAAATACAACCAATCATGTGTTATTGAAAGTTTTACTTTGCACTACTTTCTGGTTGTTTTGATAAATAATACCTTAAATCTATCTAGTTATTTTCTCTGGTACATGGGTTGAATATTTATGAGACACGCTAACATTAATTAATTTTTATGCTTTCACAGATGTTCTGAGTAGCTGAGTACCAGGGATTTAAAGCACCATCTGAGTGTCTTAAACTCAGCGAGTGAAGCGTTTGTGAATACAATCCTCATAAAGAGAGACAACTAATTGCATTCAGGCATGTTCAAAAATGCCACAGGAGTCAGACACCATTCAAACATGCTAGATGCAGCAAATGAATGTAAGATTGTATAACTATTTGGAATTATGGGTTCCTTTAATTAGTTCTATATTAATCCACACCTGCTTCGTAAGTGCAAAGATTAAATGTGTGCTTAACTGTTCCACAAATCCCAAATGCTTTCTCAAATAAATTGCTGCAACACAAATCTTTCCAAAACCTAGTAAATCTGATCATCTTAAATAGATAAGATGCCCTGTTTTTATTTGTGGATAAAAATCTTTAAAAGCACAGTTCTGTAACAGTAAATTGTACACCATGTTCAATTTGACAAAAACTCCACAGACCATTTACATTCAGTAACTTATAAAGCTTCATTTGGGCTGGAATGCTAGAAGGACAAGTGAGGCAGCTCACTAGGTTTTGCAGCAAAGCTACAATGTGCTGAAGACTGATTTGTATTCTCAAAGATTACGTATCTGAAGGTGAACTGGATAAGTCATAAAAGCCGTCCAACAAATCCCGGTCGTGTCAACTGGATCATGTGTCTGTCCCCTCTGAGCTGGGCTTTAGCACCAAACTGGTCCAAAATAATTTAACCAATGCAGCAGAACCAAAGCCAAGACAACAGGATTCAGGCCAATACCGACATCAGCAGTACTACTAGAATGACAGGAAAATGTCAGAAATGATTGATCTAAAGACAAGCTACATTGGTCTTTACATTAGATCTGGTCCAGAATCTAGTGAGCTGTCTACATAGCCACCTGCCTTCCAAGATAACATCCAAACCATGATGGAACCTTATATGTGATTGACTTGGAAAGTTGTACGTACAGGTTGTACAAAATAATGGAGTTGTGTTTGATTTAACACCGTTTGATTAACATGCTGCAAAGCTAATGATGCGAAACGCTAATAAACAAAAATACATAAAATTGATTATTTTACCTAATATTTGTGTTAATTAAACCACAATATTTCTGTCACTACTTTTTGTACTGAATGAAATATGTTTTGCTTCCTTTTCCATGAAGTATACATACAGTCCTCCTTAGGGGGTATCTCAGGAGGCAAGCTATCTACCTCTTTTTTCACATCTGAAATGGAACTTTGATGCCTTAAAATGCTGCCTCTGTCAGCAGTTACTGCTTACTGGGTGTTTTATGGTGAATCTCTGTGTATAGATGTGACACATCTAAATCTAAACAGGCAACTGAAAAACTTTCTCACCTTTAAAATACCCCATTGTTGATACACAGTGTGTGCGTGTGCGTGTGAGTGTGTGTGTGTCCTTATGCTTTTCAAAAGGAGCATCTGGTGTTTGATCAACAGTCTAACACGTTTCAGAGTAACACAGAGTTACTTTAACTGTTACTCACCTCTGCCAGGTGTCTGATTGGCCATTCAGTGATGAAGGACAAAGCATAAGAATGAGATATACATATCTCATAAGTTTGGGAGAATAGAATGTACGACCATAAATTATTTTAGATAACAGCATTAAAGGTCCTACAATTGTGAAAACCTACCCTGCAAAATCATTTTCCTATTCAATTTTATTTTTTTACCAGTAAAGCGATCTATATTTCTCTAAAACCAGCTACATTTACTTAAAAAGCACACTGATTTACAGTGTTAGGTTTTAATTAGTTTCTCTGAAAACAAGTGTAGTTAACGTAATATTTCAATATTTCTATTCTATTTGCCAATGTGATAATAAAATAAACTAAAATTTAACAAATATGAATGTGTGGACCAGACCAGTCTATTATGCAACATATGACATACTGTGCAATAATTTTACCTCCAAAATATTTGTTTACAGTGTCAAGAACACCATTGACTTATCTGACTTATTGTCCTCCCCACTACTGTATCAAGGATCAAGAATATAAAATGGAAAAAGGCCAAAAATAATATTTAAAAAGTGTTGCTTAAGTTCTGCTGAGTACAGAGGCTGGTATTACAACATTTGGCTTATGACTCTGCATTTTTATACACACGACAAAACAAGTCTGTTTTTAAAAGCAGTTTAACCACACAGCTAAGTCAAAGCCAATTCTAAAGCCACAAATGAAAAAGTCAGAGTTCTTCAATGACAGATTATACCTTTCTATGCCAGATATCTCACACAACCCTGTTCAGAAACACTCAGTAACTGGACATGGAGATGCAGCATCTTTACACAGCCGCTGAAAATGAGGCCCTTTAGGGGCCAATGACAGAGCTGATTCATCAAAAAGAAGCCAAGAGATCTTGACCTATGTAAGACGAGTCTGACAATACTTAAAATCACAACACTGAGCAATCTCGAGATCCGTAACCTCTGCCTCTAACCATTTTACTCTGCAACCCATACCAACAAGCTCTGACAGGAGCAAAGCATCATGGGAACTCTCCCAGCATGCTAAATGCCAAACTGAAGTGCTGACAAAGACGTCATTTTTTAACACCTGGCACTCTGACAGACGGATATGCAAAACAGTATTTTCACCGTAAGAACACATCGCATTGCATATGCGTATTCTAGCCATGAAATGCAACAGTGACCATGCTACACAGTCAAAGAACAAAAATATCATAGATCACAGTGACAGCCCTATGATTAGTTATTCTCTGTGGAGTGCATTACAATTGTAAGGAGTTGCTGAACGCATCAAAATGATGAGAGGAAAAGCAAAGTAGTCGACCAATGAAGCAACATCAATAAAAGAGAGAGCAAGTCATACAGAGAAAAAGAGAGGTTTGCAATAAGACATGTTATTCCTTCCTGCCATTACTGGGTTTAACCAAAGATAAATTCTGTCATCATTTACTCAGTCATTTTTCTGTTTTCATGCACATAAAAGGCCCTAATCAAATGTCCAGATTGCTCTTTTCTATCCAACAGGTAAACGGTAACTGGCACTGTTAAGGTCCCAAAAGTACAAAAAGCACCGCAAATCTATTATAGGTAGGTCAGATGACACTGTGTTTCAAGTGTTGAAGCCATACGACAGCTTTAAGTGAGGAACAAAAATTGTGCTTCAACTTTACATATCACAACAGGTTGTGACACATTAAAACCAATTGTTTATGTCAACAAAGCCGCCATCTTTGAACAGTCACTAGTTAGAATGATGACAAAATTGTCAATGCTCCTTTAAAAAAATAGCCTTTATATAAACAGTAAAAGATAACAGAGGGACTCCAAACATTTTCAAACACAAGCAAAACAACAAACAGCCTTGGAAATACACACGCTGTCCCTTTAAGTCCTGTTAGCCAAAAACAGTAAACAGTCACATACACCAGCTCTTACCTGATTCTCTCCTCTTCCTTTTTACGGAGTTTCATGTCTCTCTGTACAACTTTCAGCACGTGCTCCGCTTCATCATTGCTCAGACCTGATAGGTCCAGCTTACGCCCCATTGCTGCTTCAGAGGATCAAAGGTCGAGATGCTGGGAGTCACCAAAAGTTGTTCTTCAGAAGTTCGAAGTAGAAGCTTGGAGGTCACTGCAGAATACAACAGAAACAGTCATCCTGAAAAACAAATAAACACATTTTCACAATAATAAACACTCTAAATTCCAATGATGAGTTTACAAATGCATAATATGCTCATACTAGCTTTAAAAGATAGTAATAAGTAGTTAATAAGACACCTTAAACAGATCTGTGGCCTTGTTTTTTCACAGACACATAGCTTTTTAAATCACAACGCTATGCAGCACCAAGGCATAGCAACCAATACTTATCCACTGACAGGCCAATAATGTTACAGTTGGCAGTACATAAATGCACATACAGTACGGGCACAAACATAAAGCCATTAAAAGCTCAGGCAGTTGGACTGCATTAATACATTCATCTGGACTACGGCCATCAGATAGAACTCAACCTGTGGTTTACAACTCTCTTTCTCTCACTCACTCACTCTCTCTCTCTCACTCACTCCCTCTCACTCCCTCTCATTCACTCTCACTCTCTCTCACTCACTCTTTCACCATCTGCCTCTCTCTTTCTGTCACTCTCACTGTCTGCCTCTCTCTTTCTGTCACTCTCACCGTCTGCCTCTCTCTTTCTCTCACTCTCACCGTCTGCCTCTCTCTTTCTCTCACTCTCACAGTCTGCTTCTCTCTTTCTCTGTCTATCTCTCCCATTATGGAGCTGGAGCAGATCTGAATTTCAGAAGGGGCTGAACAGAGGCAAATAGAGTTCGGAAAAAAGAAAGCGAGAGGGACAGATATAAAGTGGGTGAGAAAAATATGCACCATAACAAACCACAAGCAGCAGCCAGCAGGCTGTATCTGCCAGGAATATTATAGGACAGCCAAACATAGAGTGTAATGTTTATTCTGCTTCCTGAACTCTTAAGAAGCTAAGGTACATACTAATAAAGGACACTGTCATTGTGTGTGTGAAAAATAAAATAGGAAGCAGGAGAAAATGGTGTGGAAGGAGGTGGGCCAATTACAGGACGAGACAGGGATGGTATTACAGAGAAGGACAAGAGGGCGAGAGATGCTGAGAGAGAGAGAGCAAGACAGAGAATGACGTTAAATGCAGCTGCTGGGTGATGACTCAGTCAGCTGTGCCCTTTAAGCTCGACCAATCACATTACACTCCACCTGTTTACAATCCTCTATCTCTTTCTCTCTCACTTTGTCTCTCTCTCTTTCATCCACACACACACACACACTCAAATACACACAAAGCAACACAGGAAATTATCTATTCTCTAGCTTTTCTTGCAATTATAAGTATAGTTCTAAACACCCAGATCTCACATTATTGACTATATTCACAATGGTGCAAAGCTTTTCATATATGCACCTGTTTTGCTTCAACAGATGTATCTGACAGGCGTAGCAAACAAGAGAAAAACAGGAAGGTAGTCTTGTGTAGCCACACCTTTGGGTAACCATTGCTACAGCTACGTTTTCTGGCCATGAATCATCCGCTTACACATTAAAAAACTGCTTGACTGACATTTACAACAACCAACCCTAATTTGGCCAAATAAGGGCATGTTTATCTGATATATTGATTTCACAATAATAGACTTTTAGCGTTTTTGACTGTCCATTTAACTGTTGTATGAAAGCAATCAGTAGTCGCTCGCAGTAGAGCAGTTATGGCAGTATATCAGCATGCTGTACAATCACAGCATGATCCAAAACAACATGATAACATGATACTTTTTGGTTCTTTGTGTCAGTGTAGAGAACATTGAAGATGGAGGAAGAAAGAAAGATGAGGGATGAGGGATTTTAATGTGGCACAGAAGAGTGAGTGTGGCAAAGGGCAGGTTATATGTGGGTCAATCTCAGATGTGCTTGTTTCCTAAGGACAGTGTCATAATCAGGATTCAAATGCAGCACATTCATGTATACAATTACTGTACGTAATTTAGTTTCACATTCACCATCTGTTCATAAAAAACTTCTCTTTCTGACTCATTTTTAATAAGGTTTACAAGTGCTGTGTTCGGTGTGTTGCTATGCCGTTGCTGGGGCGTTATTAGGTGATCGCTAGGGTTACAGCAAGATGGTTGCTTACAGCCCCAAATGAAAAAAGCCCATTAGAAAGTTTGAATTATATTCTAGTCCCTAGATTTGGCTAGGATCACTTTCATCAATATAAATCTATGGAATTTCAAATAGTAAAAGAAGTCTTAACCCTTAGGGAGGTAACAGCACACTTCTCATTAACAAGCCACATGATCTAAAAGAGCATTTATGTGCTTAATTCGGTGTGGGAAGTTACACACCAAACACTGAAGGCTAAGCATTTTAAAAAAGTCCCTGAGCAAGCGCCACCAATCAATGTTCAGTCTAATTATAATTAGAGTAAATCATACTGACAGAATGACATGATTTATGTGCAAATGGGTCAGTGTAAATTATCATATAGCAGCCGTCAAAAAGAAACAGATCAAAACAAACAGGTACAAATTCCCCCAGTAATGCAATTGGTTGAGAAGGAACTGCTGTGTCTGGCTGATTCGAATGCTCATACAAACAGATCAGTGTTTGATATCACCACAAAGCCCATCTGTTTACATTTTTTAGGGCAATCCACCTACTAATTACTTACTGAACTTATTGAATGTTTTTAACGTCAAGAAAATTACACACAATTACACAAGTCTAAAACATCCCATTAAACCCAAATGTGCCACCAAAGCTATCGTTGAAGACCCCATAATCTGGAAAGCATCATTGTAATTATTGTGTACACACACTGGAAACATCCTTAAAGCAGATTTGCATACATCCTAAATCATAACTGTTGTGAAAACGTTATACACTCTACTCAAACCTAAAATAACAAATGGGACACCCTACAGTCTTATGGACTTCACAGGCATGAGTATGCGGCCATCACTGTAGGACCGCAAGCGCGCCATTTGGGACAGGGCCTAAAAATGACATCTTCCACATGAATAGGAAAGACGTCTGCACAACATATGCAAACTTACTATACAAACCGCACTAAAGCCATATAACATTAGGTTTTAACATTATCTACAGTACATATAATTTGACAATTTCTAATTTAACATGCAATGAAGTTTATTTAACAAAGTTTGGGAGAAGCATGGTCATGTAAGCCAACCAATCATCACACAGGGGTGCATATTTATAGCCGTCCCTCACCTCTGTCACATGACAGTTTTAAAGCATCCCTCTGCCACCCCATAGCCTCACTCTTGGCTGGTATCTATCAAAGATACCAAAGATAGGGGAGTACTCTTGGTTCGGGCCAAATTCCTGACTGATGTAAGTAATCAATGTTATTGTCGTTGTTTATAAATAGGTTCATCTGACCTTGAAAATGGTCCTTAATGAAGACCAGATTGGTTGAAACATTTTATTGTTTATAAGCAAATATATGATTTGATTTGTTAAGTCAGTATGCAGTCATCATAGAAAAAAACACAATGTAGAAAAAAATGACTGGCTGCCTGACTGACTGGACATTATCCTGCTGTCAAGGTTTTTCATCAAATAAATAAATGAAATTATTGTATAATAAAGAGACCACAAAGCTAGTTGCCATCGACAACTGTCATTTACAGTGTACAGTTTAACACCATCCTACAAAAATATCAGACCACAAAAAGTGAAAACTGACCAATCAGAATGAAGTATTCCAGAGAGCCGCATAATTTAATACTTAAAGAACAAGGATATACACTCCATTTTTGTTTTTTTAAGAAAAAATAAAATAGTAAACATTGTATTTTTACAATGCAGATATGTAATAAACTGAACCATATTCGCAAACATCTTTAACCAGCTATGAAAACCATATAAACATGCCATGTCAGGATAAAGTAAGCCACAAACTCTCCCCCTGCTCTCATGACCAAATCCTGCTCCTTCATAACAGCACCAATAATACAAAGAGCTCTTGTGACCCTGTGTGACTAAACAATGCAGCCAAACAGAGTGGGGCTTTAAACATCAGTCAGTCATTATACACTACCACGTCTGATACATGAATTAAACCAGCTGTGCAGGCAGGTTGGCTCAATGCATGCAGAGTGAGAGGATGATTCATTGAACACCCTTCAGCCACCCCTAATGCAACCATCGCCGTTAATAAAACGCTGCATATAGGAAGGAAAATAAACACGTAGATATTACATTCACACAATGTATTCTATACAAACACATGTGCAGGTTAAGGTGATCAGCCATCGGTAGTGCACAGCTAGAGCATGGTGCAGAAAAGCATGAATGAACGCCGACCTCTCTAGGAAACAATTCAGGGAAAAAGCACTAATGTGTCACTTTGCATTTTAAATATTTAGAAATCGATCGCTTTCATACGCATGCAAAGTGAGTGCCGTGCACCTGACGCAAACATCCATCACTCGCTACCCACAAGACAATTGTACACACACAAACTTTTACACGTTCAGACGCGATTCAAACAGCTCGCGCGAATCCAACCACAAACGATCATTGTGACATCTGCAAAAACTTACGCGAAATCAACATTCGCTGGATGTCCGCAGGCTATAGCGTCCACTCATGCCATTTTCACGGCCACGGGAAATGAGCGTGCGCGTGTTTGGCTCGGTAAACTTCCATTGATCGGTGATTGTGTTTTCCCACGCAGGCAGGCAGGCACACACACACACACACACACACACACACAGTCACGCGCTTTGACTTATGGGGCGCTGACTGGTGCGAACTGATTTGTTGGATATGGGTCTGTGTATTTTTAAGTTTTATTCCTAAGAATAAATGAATTGACTCTCTATCGCGAGCTTTCTTTTCCTCCGTGCATCTATCTTTCCTCCATGCGCGCGATGACATCCAGCTGACTGCATCCTCTTTCCAGCACCTGAGCATCCCGCTGATCAGCCAATCAGAGCGCAGGGCTCAGCCGTTTATTGAAACATTCACTCACACTCTCATAACAAGGGCTGGTTCACTCCATCCTCGGTGAAGAGGCAAATGAACAGCGAGGTAAACTAATATTGTTGTATTGTAACTTAGAGGGCTCAGTTTAATTAGAATATAGCTGACAGAAATCATTTATTTGGTTTTGCTTTATTTGCAAATGGGTGGGGTAAGTTGCTTTGACAGACAGACAGACAGACAGACAGACAGATAGATAGATAGATAGATAGAAATATTTGAAAGATAGAAATTTGCAAGAATAATTAAGCAACAGAAATCCTGGGAGCAAAATAATTATTCCCAATTTTCAAACACAGATGAAAAATATTACTGAAATAATATTAGCGGATGTAAATAGTATTACAGTGTAATGGGTCAGACTCATTTTGACACCAACACATGAATAATCAAACATGTTTTGACTGTGTGGGTTACATAGTGCTCGCTTGTTTGTTTGTTGAATAACAAAACTTTTTCTATAAATGTCCAGCTGTTATTTTCTAGATGTGCAAATGCTCAGATGCAGTCTGTTTAAAGCAAAAAGAGTTTTAGTTTAAAGAGTTAATTGCCATATATAGATGCAAGTGCCCAAAAAACGTGTTTGTCTCTTTATTGTGGTAACATAAAAAAGGCTTAAAATCTAAAAAAGCATGTTTTATGAAGACTCAAGGGCAAACTCGCTTGTTTGCTCTGTATCTCTCATTAAAACCCTAATTGACAATACAACACAGTCTCCACTGTCTACTTTAACAGTGTTGTGTCCATACAACCTGAAAACACAATCCTCGCGATGGGGGTTTGGACAGCAGCCAGAAAGAGGATGAAATGGAACAGCGAGACAACTCTCAGCTCCTTATCACCACAGTACAGTAGTGGAAACTGCTGAGAGCAGCACGTTTCACAAGGCTAACTAAAGTGCCTCACAGCAGATCTGATAAAGAAGAACAAAAGTGAATTAGGATAAACACCATCCATTATCCAAATATCTCACACACAACCATACAGAGATTAGAAGTTCGAATGCTGCTCAGCATCATTCAAGACCACCGTGCTCTCTGAGGAAACATTTTAAAAGTATGTATAGAGGATTCTGCATAGAGAATAGTTACCTATAGCCAATATTCACTCAATATTATATTATAAACATATTTCTGGTACAGTTGTGATGGTTATCTTACATATATTGGGTATGTTCTGAATGGCATACATTTTTTAAAGAAAATAGTATGCAGTATGCATGCTGGTTCTGTATGAATGAATGGCCAGATAACTTACATATTTATCAGAGCACATATCCAGAGATATGTGGAAAAACGTACCCCACAATGCAATGTGTTAAACTTGACCTTTTATTTCCATTGTAACAAATGAAACGTATTTCTTTCTTGATCTATTATTTGACTGTACTGCACATTTGTTAACATAAATGACAGAATTTGTGGTTCTGTTTCACATTTGTTTAAAATAGTGAACAGTTTGTAGTATATACTGTGCAGTATGCAGCACACAAGCATCGCATTGCAAACATAGCTCTGTTTCCTGTTTCTGTCAATGATTTCTAGTTTCAGACAGCAAAGGAACAAAGAACAGACAGCTGCGCTCGTAGCATAGCAATAAGTTTGTCTGATTCAATCTATTTGTTGTCATTCATTTATTGCTTTATGAAAAGAACAGCCTTGATTTACCAGAGAGTGAACATGATACAGAGTTTTGGAAAACAGAGGCAATATTTTCACCCTTATGCAGTAATTACTAAATAAAAAGGCTTATTACCTCAGGGAGAAACTAAATTGACTGTGTTCATGAAGGTGAATGCTATGACGACAACTTTAACCTTCCTGTGTGAAGACTTTAAAGAAAGGAGCTGTTTTAGACAGCGGAGGAGCATTTTAATGACCGACATCCCAGTCAATGAGCTCTCTCTAATGGTAATGTGTGGAGAGGTGGAAAGGTGTTAAAATGAGATGTGCTTAGCCATTAACTAAGTCTCAGTGGCTTAGTGATGTGCGTATGAAGTGGGGCAGGTTAGCTGACACATTACTTTAAAGAAACAGGTCAAAAATTGTTGTTAAAGGTGTATTTAGGTCTTCATTTTCAAGACTCCATTCATTCTTCATTAGGACTTTTAACTGACATTGATGTAATAATTTACAAATTACAGACTCCAAAGATTAATTTCTCCTCATCAGCTCCATAATGTTAAATACAAAATGCATCAAATATGAAAATGTTCCACTTATTAGTTCTATTAATAAGGACAAGTAACAAACCAAATACATTTTGTTTTTATTTTGAGCACTTTATCAATGTATTATTAAAAAATGTTTTGTTGTTGTTAAAATGTGTACTTTTAAAAAAAGTTGTATATATAAGCTAATAGTATATATATATATATATATATATATATATATATATACTATTGTATATATATACTATATATAAGTTGTATATATAAGCTTAATATAAGCTATTCATATACTAATGCGACTTTAACCTAAAGCAGCAACATCATAGCAAATGTGTTTGGGGCATTGTGCCATACAAGCACTGACTGTAAACGGTAACATGGCTGCACACTATGATAACATAATGACAGTGAAAAGAGACATTTTTTGCAATGGCCCACTGCTGAAAGACAGGGCAGGTTTGGAGCTCTGCAGAATGATAGGAACTAATTGGATTGTCTCGTTTTTATCAAGCTTTTTAACTCCAGGGTTAATTATTACATACTGTAACTGTTCAAGGGTGTTACACTCAGCCTGAGCTACAAGACAGAACATTCCTCTTTCTCTGTTGGCCTGGCACCTTTCAAACAGACTTGTTGTCCACTGATTGCACAGTCTGGAATTTGTGTTTTTCTCAAGGGTACAGTGCGTTTTAGCCTCTTTGTGATTGCTGCTCTTTTTATTAGAATTGGACCCTAGATTTACAACAAAGCTTGCAATGCCATTTATGTCTAGATGACTGTGTTCCCATTTCTCCATTATAGCGATTACAAAGGGAACATCCTGTAATATCATCAAATTTGAAATGACAGCGAGAATTACCTAGTTAGTGGTGCTTGCTAAGCCAAGCATGACTATTTACTATTACTCATACTTACAGTTATGGACTTTAATGAGTGCTCAAATTGTAAGACTAGCTGAGGAGAGATTTGCTATTACCAAGCAATCCAAAATGCATGTTTTTTGACTGTCAGGCGATAAAACAGATAGAAAGACAACATAGATTTACACTTTCCATACCATGGAATACCATGGAAACGTGGAGGTGTGGAGAATCATTACACATGATTCTCACACATGATAAGAAAGCATTACACATTTCTTGCTGAATTACATTGGAGAAGTGCTATTTGTGAAAGGTGTTTAATCGTTATCACATGCTTTCAACTATACAAAAGTGTTAAGAGGTCAAAGGTCGGTTTGTGTCTGTGTTGCTGTATTTGAGATTATGAGGATTATGGCCTTGTATGTGTGTGTTTGGCTGGAAATGTATAATCTGCAGTGCTGGAATGTTTAAAGCTTTTTTCTAAACACTCCCGGATTCTAAACATGAATCCATTCCTCCTGCAAATGTCACGCTTCAAACAAAAGCAAACATATCATACCTCAAAAACCGGGCAGCTTTTGATTCATGAGGTAAAGTAATAGCTTATATAGGCCCAGCAGAAAGAGTATCTTGGGTAGGAAAATGCTACTAACTTTCTTGCAGTTGTTATCCACTGTTTTGTGGCTATATGGCTCAAGGTTGGTAGACGCTTTTTTTCTACTTTTTCTCACTTTCGTTTTCGAAAGTCACTGTCTATTTCAAGGAGTTCCATGGCATATATCACCAAGATGATTGGATATAAGCAAATGATTTTCAGAACTGAGAATTC
Source organism: Botia almorhae (assembly GCA_036877575.1). Lineage (NCBI taxonomy): Eukaryota > Metazoa > Chordata > Actinopteri > Cypriniformes > Botiidae > Botia > Botia almorhae. The sequence goes on along the minus strand of JAZGTJ010004378.1, from coordinate 6,595 downwards.
ATGAAGCCAAGATGACAGCATTCTGGTCTTGTACAACTTGAGATCCAAAAACTAGCAACTTCCATTTTGATTGGGAATTCTATTCTCGCCATCCATACACTTATTTAGTACACTAATTGAAGGGACAGCCATTTTGTAGTGGTGTCCACAATCATATTGGCCATTATTGAGTGCACTCAATAAATCTCAAAGACTTGTTTCATACCAGTAGTGTGTCTGCAATGACTAAACAAGACATTCAGAGACATGACATGAGACAAGAGAGAAAATTACACTTGCTTAATTCTTTGCTCAATAGGAGAAAGGAATCAGACAGACATATCTTTCAACAACATAATTTGTAATATTCACTGTTATGATTAAAATGTTCCTTCTGGTTGTCAACCGGTAATGAAAAATGTCCATAATTAATGTGCAAATTCTGCTAGGACACCTGAGTGAACTTGAGGGAAACGGACGTCACATCTGCTAAAATGACTTTGGGGCCATCTGTGTAAAAGTAAATCCAAAAAAGTCTCAGAAAAGTGAAGTTAGTTTTCAGAGAAGGTCGAGTATCATTTGTTCACAGATGCCATTTGGTTTAATATTCCAGAGCTGATGGGCTTCAGCAGCATTAGATGCAGAGGAGCCCAAGTGTGGTTAAGTTGGTTTTAAGATCTGCTTTGATCTCATCTGTGGGTTTAGCCTGGTACATAAGTAACCATGGAAACAGATCAAACATTGTAACCCCAAACCACTTAAACATCGCTACAACTGATCTCTGTTTAAATTAGTCGAGTGGGGCCACTGAGACCTGCAATCTCCTGAGCAATTACTCTCTCTCTTTCTCTCTCTCTCTCACCTCCTCATTCATTCCTACTATTATGCTTTCATCATTTCCTCCTCTTCTTTACCACCCTCTCATTTCATGTCTTATCTTGTGTTGGATGATCTCTCTTTCTCCAACCACATTTCTGACAAACCCTCCTTTAAAGAAGAGGCTTCATTTGTGGTTCAAGGATCTCTTTTTCCATTTTTCCTCTTTTGTTCCAGTTTACGCCTGTAACTCTCCCAAGAGAGTTATTTTTAACTGAAGTTGATTAACATTTACCACAGAATCAGTATTTTAGACAGTGAAAGTTGAGCATGATATTTCCAAATTAAATGAGTCAGAGTAAAAACAATTAATGCCCAGTGTGGTTGCTTTTTCATAGCTCAGGAGACATATTGTAATGGTTTTCTCAGATACATTCAATTTGTCTACTTTGTCTTAGATGTTTCTCTTAAAATTCCTTAAGCGATACAAAAATAGACACAAATAAGACTGTTGTTGACAAGCTGTACAGTAAAGTGTACAGAGGCATAAAATAAATGGGAATAGCATAGCCAAGATAATTTGGTCTGGGAAGAATTTGATGGGAAAGGTTTGTGCTGAACTCTTTGGCTTGGACTCGCAGAATTTATCTTGGCAAAACTAAGCTCTCCTCTGAAACTTCATTTAGTGCGTTCCATTTATCCTTTTTCCTGCGTAGGAGAAACAATTCATACACAAAAAATTCACCCACAGAAAATTTTCTTAATCAGTTTTTTGTGTCATTTTACAGTAAAAATTTTAAAACATCTTTTAAAAAATGGAACAAAAGTTTCAATTCATCTCCTTTTATATCATATTCCAATCTTAAATATTAAAAGGGAGAGTTTATCCAAAAATGAAACTTTTTCCAACATTTACTCCCCCACGTGTCATTCCAAACCTGTATGATGTCTATGCTCATCAGACATGAAAAAGATATTTAAAAGTATGTTGGTAACCAAACTACAGTTGCATCTATTGACTTCCAATGTATGGACCCAAAACCACTGACACATTTCTCAAAATATTTTTTTGAAAAAAAGGTTTGGAAAGCCATAAGGTTTGGAAAGCCATGAGGCTGATTTAGGAAAATCAATACATGTTTAAAAAAGAAGCATGTTGAAAAGAACCTTTTGGAACTTTAAAAGAACCATTTCTTTCTTACTGTTTTATAGTACGTAGAACATTTTTCCATGACAAAGATTTGTGCAACAGAAAGGTTTTTAATAGAACCATACAGCTTGATAAAGAACCTTTGAGGAATCATTATTTTTAAGGGTGCAAAAACTGTCAAAAAGGACTAATTCATGTTCAACCCTTAGACAGTTGGAACAAGAACTGAACTTCAATATTACTGTTGTCTTAATTCATCCAGCATGGGTGACTGTCTGTTTGACTGTCTGACCATTTGCCAGCAGCATAAACTTATGAAGGATTACCTGCCTGATTACTGAGGGTCTTGAACAATATACCTATACATATCTCCTGGTATTACTCCATCCTATTGTCTACAAGGCTTCAAGAAACCATTTGGCAGCAAAGTCACTGATGTGTGTGCAGATGTAAAGAGACTTGTAAAGAGATTGTAGGTGGGTGGAGTGGAGAGTCAGGCTGAAGTATGTGGCGTCTAATTGCTTACCACAGCAGTTTCAGTATTCATATCCAATACTCCAGAGCTTAGGCTATCTTATTTAACTCAATCTGTTATTCAGACAGTGTTTGCTTAGGGCAAGAGAGTACAGAAAGGAAAGAAGGAGAGACTAAGCAAAAAAAAGAATAATCTTAAAGGGACAGTACACCCAATATTTTATTTACCAAAAATAAAACAAATGTTTACTTTATCTAAATAGGGACAATCGATAGACTAGTTATAAACAATATAACCACACACTATATAACCCTAACCCACACTTTAATCCTAACAGAAAACTTTCTGCATTTTTACAACTTTATAAAACTTTGTTTATTGTATTGTTTAGCATTTTTACAAATGCTGACATTCCAAGTTTTGCTTAGTTGTGTCAGGTTTTTCTGACTTCTGGGTACAAATTTGTCCCTCATATATGGTTAAGTAAACACCCACAGACATAGTCAGGGCCCATTCAAGAGACAATATGTTCTGGTCTTGAAAGCTCTTGATGAATTCTATCTTCAATTGCCAAAAAAACTAAAACCTTCCTCCCACACATCTAAAGAGCCGAGCGAATGAAAAGAAACTGGGATTCGAAGTGATTTATGACTTTATAAATCAAATTATATTTGATTTTTATGCTGTGCCCTGAATATATTAAGTGTTTTCATCTTTAGCTTTACTGTTTTTTAACAGGTTCATTTTCTTACTCTTCAGTGTTTGAGGGTGAGGAAATCTGACACACACACACACACACACACACACACACCACAAGCAGCAAGAACAGCAGCAGCAGAAAAGCATGACTAGTCAAGCATAAAGTGTCATGGACGCAATTGAGCAAACGACAAATACTAAACAAACCATGACTCATATACAGTAACAATTCAAATTCTGCGTGTGGCATTTTTATGTCTTTGGAAAACTCCCTCGTCATTGACATTTGTGTAAAATGATGGCATTATAATTATAACAAGCTATGCGTGGTGCTTATGGCAAAACCGAATGATTTTTTTTCTCGTTAACTAGCTCGCAGCATGCTAACGTTAGGTCGTCATTGACACTTCATAAACACTGGTGAGGACCAAGGTAATAAAGAGGTTGCCCTTGGCTACACAGACATGTGGAACAACAACTCAAGCTCCGGGGCTAATTTCCAACATTCATTCATCTTGTTTTGGGGCCTGTTTTTAAAAAAACACAGGCCCCAACAACAGGGCAACTCAGTTTATTTTGTCATATTTTAAATTAAAGTTCTGTACCTTGGTTACTGTCACATGCAACACATCCAACTGACACAGCAGATGGTAACCCAGCAGCATTATAAAAAACAGAACACTTTTTTATTGTGGTACTGAAAGTTAAGGACCAATGAGACAGTACAAGGTGCAGAAATAACTGCGTGTACTGTACAGTACATCACAACACTGCCAGACACCAAGAAGCTCATGATGTATTATGAAGAACAGTAACCACTATATTTGAAAACATATACATATATAGAGTATGTTAAAGTATTAAGACTTTTTCTATAAAAGAAAAGACCATACATGCCTTTAAATGAAAGAAAGAGTAATAACTATTAAGTATACAAACTGGTCATTCTGAAAAATTGTGCCATTTGTGTGCAATGGGTGAACCCATGACTTTTGATGACTATTTATATTATTTGATAAACAGAAACCTAAAATTACTGAGGTAAATTTCTTTATTGTTTTTACGTATGTCTTTATTTGTTACATTTAAAGTTTAATGTGAAATTTGAGGTAAAAACAAGATTTGTAAAAGTTCAGTAATTTATTTACACAAATGATTAAAGTAAACGGTTTCCAAATTGTACCATTTCCTGTGTACCAAATTGTTCCATATATATTTTAGTTTGCACACAGTTCAGTTGCAGGATTTTAACAGGTTAACAGTGGATTTTGTTAACAGGGTTCACCTGAAATAATTCTCAGGACAGGAATGCCGTCATCCTTTAAAACTTCTGTGTAAATACAACAGTGCCCTAGAGAGTAAGTGAGGTATGACGGTCAGCAATAGTTAAAATATTCAAGACATCCTGTCAAATAAACAGTGGCTGGTGCCTCAGATGGTACATGGGCTGGAGAGGAAACGGACATAAACATTTGTGCAGTGAACACACACAGCCTGTGATAGGTCAACTAAAAGGGGCATTTGCGGGCTCACTCTCTACCAGAAAACAAATACTCAACAGCTGCATGATGTTTGGTACAGCAGTGAGCCAGAGAAGATGTGATGAACCCAGGAACCAATAGACAAAACAAAACTCTGCATTCCCTCAGACAAAATAACATGTATTGAAAAGATTATRCTGARCTSTATTTCTGGAAAAATTGGAATTCTGTCATTGTTRAAGTACAGTTTAGAATGTTGAGTTATAAAATATATATCTTGAGTGGATTTTATGTCACTTAAAAGTTGGATCAATTTTGAAACAATCCTTTAAATCAGAATCACACCAAATGCAACATTGTAACAATTTGAACAAAGCAAACAAATCACAGGTCTGGAAAGATCTGTTCTGTGGCAGCATTTGTTGCTTTATACCTTGTTTTGTGTCCGTTGCTGTGGACTTACGTATAGAGCACATACCTATCAGCATCGTCTCTGTCAGTCATTTCTTTCCTCTAACCTCTTCAATCCATCTTGAATGTCACAGCATCAATGCAGTCATGGCAACTGCGCCAGAAAGACTTGGATAAAATAAAAAACACTGGCAAACACACAAAAACACTAGCATACTTGGATATCTAATCCTAAACAAACAGTTCCAGATCTCTACAGTTGTATGACATAAACTGTTTAAAACATTAGTATTTTATTTACATAGCAATTTAGTCAAGATTACCTAATTTACTTTATCAAGATCTTCCCTGAAAAACTCCAATTAGTTATGATGTGATACATTTGAATGTATGCTAATGATATATTTATAGTCGTTTTTTGTCATTTTTGAATGCCCAGCTCCAACTCTGGGCAATTTCTTGTTACTTTACCCTGACAACATTTACCTATGAATGTATATACAGTGTATATACATTGGCAGTGTTGATATACATGAATTTTAACATGCACATAATCAGACAGTTTAGAACCTTTAATGTTAAATAAATAACGGTGATTTTACTTTTAGTTTTTGTAACAATTTTGGAATACTATCATAAGAAGTGCTTTAAAACTGGCTAACGTGTTGTTGTGGTGAACCACAGCCTCTTCTGATCTCCTCAGGCATGCTTAAAATAAACTACTCTGGCCCTGTGTTTCTTTACCTCCTCATTCTCCATCTCACCTCGATTCAACCCTCCCTCCATCTCCTCCCATTTATTTCCCTTTATTCATCTCCTCCGTTTGTCTGCACATCTTCTCATCCTAATGGACGCTGCTGGCTTTCCTGAGATCTTTCTACTCTGACAGTGCACATCTCTCTTTGTCTCTCACTGTCTGCACCTGCAATCTGTTTTTTCTTTGAAAAATGATTTTAGAGTTCTCAGAACACTTGAGAGAAGTGAAGGAGCACCGCTGGGAGTGAGCATGAGTTGGAGCACTCAGATACCCCTTATTCGCACTCTCTCGTATGTGTGTGCGTGACAAGGAAAGTGCGGACTTGGGTTAATGATTCACTTCTTACTCCACTCAAATGAAACAAATGAAGGGAAACTGTGGATCACTTAGTGTGGCAGTGAAAGGACAAATAGGAAATGATGGAGTAATTTCCATAAAACAAAGAGTTTTCACACCGCAGCCTTTTAACTAGACTCTCAAAAATATAAGCTCTTCAATGTATTTGAGAACCATGTAACTTAGAGGCATTCTTTAATATTATAAAATCAATCCTATGACAACATAACAAACGTCAAAAGGTTTTTGTTTGCCATTATATGAAAACTTTAAAGATTTCTTTAATGACATCATATGGAACTTTATCTTATGGGATTAAATGGAACTTTAAAAGGTTTTCCTTTGGTACTGTATAGAACTCAAGAAGGTTCTTTATGACATTATAAAGAAAAAGGGTTTCATTTTGTATTGAATGGAACGCACAAAGTTATTTTGTGACTTCATAAACCTTATAAAGGTTGTGATGTTGTCATATAGCTTTCCTGTAGCTC